>LNAC01000349.1:1227281-1402018 GCA_002007465.1 Ailurus styani | reverse complement strand
CCCCACGACCCCCCACCCTGCCCCCTCAAATTCCTCATACCAGAGAGATCATACGATAATTGTCTTTCTTGGATTGACCTATTTCGCTTAACATAATACCCTCTAGTTCCTTCCACATCGTTGCAAATGGCAAGATTTCGTTTCTTTTGATGGCTGCATAGTATTCCATTGTATGTATCTATTCCATTGCGTGTGTGTGTATGTGTGTGTGTATGTATATACACACACACATACACACACACACACCATATCTTCTTTATCCATTCATTTGTTGATGGACATTTAGGTTCTTTCCATAGTTTGGCTTTTGCAGACATTGCTGCTATAAACATTCAGGTGCATGTGCCCCTTCAGATCACTGCATTTGTATCTTTAGGGTAAATACCCAGTAGTGTGATTGCTGGGTCACAGGGTAGCTCTATTTTCAACTTTTTGAGGAACCTCCATACTGTTTTCCAGAGTGGCTGCACCAGCTTGCATTCCCCTAGCAGTGTAGAGGGTTCCTCTTTCTCTGCATACTAGCCAATATCTGTCATTTCCTGACTTGTTAATTTTAGCCATTCTGACTGTATCTCACTAGTTTTGCTTTGTATTTCTCTGGTGCTGAAGTGATGTTGAGCACTTTTTCATGTGTCTATTGACCATTCGGATGTCTTCTTTGCCAAAATGTCTGTTCATGTCTTCTTCCCATGACATATCAGATAAAAGGGCTAGTATCCAAAATCTATAAAGGACTTATCAAACTCAACACCCAAAGAACAAATAACCCAGTCAAGAAATGGGCAGTTTTTGTCTTTTAATATGAGCGAAATTATCTGATATGAACACAGGCCTCTAACCAGAAACAGATGACCATCTTTATTTTGCCTAAAGGACAAAATGCCAAAGAGCAATTTGATTTGTGCTGAGGGACCCAGAGTTTTACCCATCATTTCTTTTGCACCATTAGTGCAAATGTCAACACAGTGAATAAGGTAGATAATCTTAGTATTACTATGAAAATAGTTTTACCCATTAGGACCTCTTAAAAGGTCCAGGAGGCCCAGGGCTCTGCAGACCATACTTTGAGACCTGCTACACTGGACACTAGAGAATATAATCGTGTGTGTGTGTGTGTGTGTGTGTGTGTGTGTGTGTGTAATGCTGACAGTTTCATCATAGCTGTTATATGGCCTATGTTAAGGAACATATGAGAAATAGCAAAAAGGCTATTTTGGTTGGAGTAGAACTAGATTTGAGTTCTAGGTTTGTTACTACTTAGCTAAGCTATGAAGTGGAGATTGCTAACAGTTCTACCTACCTTTCTGAGTTGAGATTAAATAAAATATTAGTGAAAGTACTAAAGAAATGGAAGGTGGTATTTGTTTTGTGCTATTTGTTAACTTGACTCTCCACAAGAGCAAATTTCAGCCCTTTATCTTTGGAAATATCGTTGGATTTTTTAGCTACTTTATATTTTATTCAAATATATGATAGTGATCATCCACATGCCAGATATTGGGATGAGTTGTGATCACCTATTTAGGTCACCTAAAATAAATGCAGCTTGCTTCTTTTAAAAAAGTCATGACCACATCATCTGACACAAATAAGGCATGTATAAAAGAACTCGTTACCCGCTTAAGAGTGCATTAGTTCTATAAATGTCCATGTGCCTTAGCAGTTCTTTGGAATCATCTCGCTAACAAAGAGCATGTTAGTCCATTTTCTCTATTAGGAATCACTTCTCTGGATATTATGAGTGCCTGCTTTCCAGTAGCCTCCTTTGTATGGCTAATACCAGAATCTGACTTTCTAGACTAGGACTCACCATATGCCACTGATTCAACTTTGGTCTTTTGAACCCTAATAAGCCTGGATTTGACCTCCCTTTTTAGACTTGGATATTTCCTCTCATAACTCTGGATGATTTGTAGACAGACAGAAACAAAAGTATTTAGAAGTGTACTAATGCAGATACATTTTAGAAACATTTTTAACAGTGATGTTTGATATGAGAAAGTAGCTGGTTCTGAGTAGATTATTGTCCTGTTTGTACATAACCAGAGCTCAGGCTGATGGCTCTGATTATATTGTCTTACTGAGAAATGGCAGAGAAGAAATGGCTTCATTGGGACGAAGAATTGAGTTTATAGACCCTCAAAAAAGCAGTTAGTTATTCTCTGACAGTGAGGCATTTATTTATTCAAGACAGTGGTGTCTTGATTGGAAATTGAAATTGGGTTCCAGGTGTAACTGCTATTCAGTAGCTTTACCTTGGACAAGTCCCTGATCTTTACTGTGCCTCAATTTTCTTATCTGTGAATTAACTATGTTAAACTAAATGGTCTTGAAAGATCACTTTTACCAGGAATGAGAATTAAGTATGAAGCAGAACACTATTTTGGTTGAAATCCCCAAATAACCAATAAGTCAGTGGGCCAAAGTGCTTATTTTATTATACCTCCTGTTGTATTCTATTTGGAGAGTATCATTCATTTGTCCCATTTAGTATGAACAGAAGAGATTTTGGTATCTCCCAGAAAATGAAAGATAAGTACCTTGATTTTGGTAGTTTGCCTGAGTTAACATTGAGGACTACTGGTATAGTTGCCACCTGAATTTTAGGACTATTAGTCTGTAGCAACCACTAAGCAATAGTGTTCCTTAATGGTTTACTCCTTGTCTCCCATATTTGTACCTAAATCCAGCCTAAGAAAGTATTTCCCGTGGTTTTTTAGTGAAAATTGAATTATTTCCCTGTAGTTTTTCCACCCTTGTCTTCTGAGATGAAGAATTCTCTATTTTAAAGAAATGAGTGCATATTACCTTCTATCTAATTGGCTAGGTAAAGACATATTTTTAAACTTAGATCAAAATAAAGCCTTTACATTAATGAAGATATATATATCTTTTCCACCTCCATCTTAAGAGTTAGTATTATTTGGCTTTGAGTGAAGTATTACTTCAAGTTTTCTTAGCAGGTTTTGAAATTTGCTTCATTTAGCAATTACCTAGTATATCAAAGAGGGCTCTTTTTGGTCACTGTTTGCAAAATAGGTGTATTGGTTATCATTGCTTGGAACTGGACAAAATCAACTTGAATTTCGTAAATAAATTTTTTGTCATTATTTTCTTGTGTGAGTAAAAAGTCACTGGAGCAGGGATTTCTAATTCCTCTTGGTAATGCATCTCACCATATCAGACATCTTAAATTATTTGTTGACCCCATGCCATTCACTATTCTTCTCCTTTCTTACTGATAGATGAGGAAGCCCAGCAGAGATTTATGTTCATCTTCTAAAGCACTTGGTTGTTGGTTCATACAAAACCCAGAATCTCAGGCATCCGGAAACTGAAAATTAGCCTTTCCTTGCAGAAAGTCTTAATGGTGGGCTATAAATAGATTGACCATATAATTTAACTTCTTGTTTGGTAATACTTTTACAAGAGAAAGAGGATGCTATTAGTAATTATCCAAGGACAATAAATCTAAACCAGGACTATGTTGGGTAAGCCAGGATTGTATACTTTAAATTATTTTTTAATTAATTAAATTTATTTATAAATTATTAAAACTTATTAATTAAATTATTTTTTAAAAGTTTACTCTCAGGATTGAGGTTCCATTTTGACTTAAAAGTAAATTATTTTGTTTCGGTGTTTTTTCTTAAAATGTTTTAATTTTACAACAAAATAATACACTGGCAGGCTCATATCTCACATTCCCATCCAAATTTGGACCTACTATCCCTCCTTATTTTTTTTTCTTTCCTCATTTGCATTTCCACTTTTTTTTTCCCTCTCCTTACTGTTTCTGCTTGGTTTCTGACTCTGCTTGTGTTCATGTACCTTGATACTAATTCTTACGTCTCTTATTTTCATTTGTGCTTTTCTTTTCCCTAATCACCTGTCACCTTGTACTTTTGTTTTTACATGAAAAAAATCATTTATTGAAAAACTAAGTACAGAAAACTTCTACTTGGCTAAAATAAGCAATTCACTCTTAAATAAATTTTATTTTTTATAGATGCTATATATAGTCAGCTTCTTACCACATTACTACCTGGATATACCATAAGAGCATCAAAATTTTCATATTGCAAATTAATGATTATTTCTCTAATCTTAACCTTAACCTCTTCAGGTATTTTCCCTTTGTCTTTTTTTAAGTTTTTATTTAAATTCCAGTTATTTAACATACAGTGTAATATTAGTTTCAAGTGTACAATACAGTGTTTCAACACTTCCATACAAAACCCACTGCTCATCACAAGTATAATCCTTAAACCTCATCACCTCTTTGACCCATCCCCCCACCCATCTCACCTGTGATAACCATCAGTTTGTTCCCTATAGTTGAGTCTGCTTCTGTTTGCTTCTCTCTCTTTTTTTCCCATTTGCTTATTTGTTTTGTTTCTTAAATTCCACATATGAGTGAAATCATATGGTATTTTTCTTTCTCTGACTTATTTCACTTAGAATAATACTCTCTTGCTCCATCCTTGTCTTTGCAAATGGCAAAATTTTCATTCTTTTTTATGGTCGAGTAATATTCCTTCATATACGTGTACGTGTGTGTGTGTATATAAGCATATATATGTGTATGTGTGTATGTGTGACCATTCATCAGTCAGTGGTTCCATAATTTGGCTATTGTAGATAATGCTGCTATAAATGTTGGGGTGTGTGTATCCCTTTGAATTAGTATTTTTGTATTCTTTAGATAAATACCTAGAGTGCAATTGGTGGATCTTAGGATAGTTCTATTTGTAACTTTTTGAGGAAGCTCCATACTGTTTCCAGAGTGGCTGTACTAGTTTGCATTGCTACCAGCAATGCAAGAGGGTTCCCCTTTCTCCCCACATCCTCTCCTTCACCTGTTGTTTCTTGTGTTGTTGATTTTAGCCATTCTGACAGATGTGAGGTAATATCTCATTATAGTTTTGATTTGTATTTCCCTGATGAACAGTGATGTTGAGCATCTTTTCATGTGTCTTTTGGCCATCTGAATGTCTTTGGGAAAATGTCTATTCATGTCTTCTGCCCATTTTTTTAATTGGAGTATTTATTTTTTGTGTGTTGAGTTTTATAAGTTCTTTATGTATTTTAGATACTAATCTTTTATCAGATTTTCCATTTGTAAATATCTTCTCACATTCCGTAGGTTCTCTTAATTTTGCTGATTGTTTCCTTCCTTGTGCAGAGCTTTTTATTTTGATCAAATCCCAATAGTTTATTTTTGCTTTGTTTCCCTTGCCTCAGGAGACATGTCTAGAAAGAAGTTGCTATGACCGATGTCAGAGAGGTTATTGCCTATGTTTTTCTCTAGGATTTTTATAGTTTCAGGTCTCACATTTAGGTCTTTAATCCATTTTGAATATATTTTTGTGTTTGATGTAAGAAATTCCAGTTTCATTCTTCTGCATGTTGCTCTCCAGTTTTCCCAACACCATTTGTTGGAGACTGTCTTTCCCATTGGATATTCTTTCCTGCTTTATCGAGGATTAATTGACTATATTGTTGTGGGTTCATTTCTGGGTTTTCCATTCTGTTGATCTATGTGCCTATTTTTGTGGCAATACCATACCGTTTTGATCACTACAGCTTTGTGTAATGTAACTTAAAGTCCAGAATTGTGATACTTCCAGCTTTGCTTTTTCTTTTTCAAGTTTGCTTTGGCTATTCAGAGTCTTTTGTGGTCCCTACAAATTTTAGGATTGTTCGTTCTAGCTCTGTGAAAATTGCTGGTGGTATTTTGTTAGAGATTGCATTAAATTTTGATTTGCGTAGTATAGACATTTCAACAATATTTGTTCTTCTGATCCATGAGCATGGGATGTCTTTCCTTTTCTTTGTGTCATCTTTAGTTTCTTTCCTCAGTGTTTTATAGGATGTGAGGGCGATCTGGCTGCGACATCTGTCACCCCATTGATCGCCAGGGTTGATTCGGCTGATCTGGCTGGCTAGGCGGGTGTCCCCTTCCTCCCTCACCGCTCCATGTGCGTCCCTCCCGAAGCTGCGCGCTCGGTCGAAGAGGACGACCTTCCCCGATAGAGGAGAGGACCGTTCCTCGGTCAAGGGTATACGAGTAGCTGCGCTCCCCTGCTAGAACCTCCAAACAAGCTCTCAAGGTCCTCAGTGTTTTATAGTTTTCAGAGTACAGATCTTTTACGTCTTTAGTTTGGTTTATTCTTCTGGTTTTTGGAGCAGTTGTAAATGGGACTGATTCCTTAATTTCTCTTTCTGCTGCTTCATTATTGGTGCATAGAAATGCAATAGATTGTGGTACATTGATTTTTTTATCCTATGAGTTTACCGAATTCCTTCATCAGTTCTAGCACTTTTTGGCGGAATCTTTTCGGTTTTCTATATAGAGTATCATGTCATCTGCAAATAATGAAAAGTTTTAGGATGCCTTTTATTTCTTTTTGTTTGGTTTCTGTGACTAGGACTTCCAATGCTGTGTTAAATACCAGTGGTGAGAGTGGATATCTCTGTCTTGTTCTTCACCATAGGGGAAAAGCTCCCAGTTTTTCCCCATTGAGGATGGTATCAGCTGTGAGTTTTTCATATATTGCCTTTATTGTATTGAAGTATGATCCCTCTAAACCTACTTTATTGAGAGTTTTTATCATGAATGGATGTTATACATTGTCACATGCTTTTGTTGCATCTGTTGAAACGATCATATGGTTCTTGTTCTTTCTTTCATTAATGTAGTGTATCAAGTTGATTGATTTGTGAATGTTGAACCATACTTGCAACCCAGGAATAAATCCCACTTGATTGTGGCAAGTTATTTTTTTAAATGTATTGTTGAATTCAGCTTGCTATAATTTTATTGAAATTTTTTATATCCATGTTCATCAGGGATATTGTCTTATAGTTCTCTTTTTTATTGGAGTCTTTATGTGGTTTCGGTATCAGAATAATGGTGGCCTCACAAAATGAGTTTTAAAGTTTTCCTTCCTTTTTCTATTCTTTAGGATTTTTGAAATAAAGTTTATTCCTCTGTCTTTGCATTTAAAAATGATAATATATTTAAATGCATTTTTTCATCAGTCATTACAACAAAAAAGTCAACCATTTAAGGTTTAAATTTTTATCAGAATTTGCATTGGTTTAAAACTCTATGTATAGAGACTGAACCCTTGTTTGTCACTATTTTGAAAGCACTACCAGTGTGCAGAGGTTGTATCACTTTGACTTATTTTATTTTTTAAAGATTTTATTTATTTATTTGACACAGAGAGAGATCAGATCACAAGTAGGCAGAGAGGCTGGCAGAGAGAGTGGAGGAAGCTGGCTCCCTGCTGAGCAAGGAGCCCGATGTGGGGCTGGATCCCAGAACCCTGAGATCATGACCTGAGCTGAAGGCAGAGGCTTTAACCCACTGAGCCACCCAGGCGCCCCACTTTGACTTAATTTTAAAGTATGATAAGTAGATAATCATACCCTATGTTTTGGTGCTATAATCCCATCTTGGTTGTTGAAGATTTGAACCCCTGATATTCGATAATTAAATGGACTTAACCCTTTGTTGGAATTTTTCATTGTTGCTGTTGTTGTTGTTGTTGTTGGAATTTTCTTACTGGCCTTGTTTCCCCTCTTTGGTAAGTTTAACACTTTAGGGATAATTTGATGACTTTCTCCCTCGGTTTTGAATTGTGCAGTTTTTTTGCTTGTGATATTTACTCTGTGATCAAAGTAAAATTAGGAAATGTATACAAATAGTTTTCAATGCAGCTTAAGCTACAAGCATTAGTAACTCAGCATTAGTAACTATTGTTTTCTTTTCTTTACAGACGTATGGTCTGCAGGCTGTGTGTTGGCTGAGCTGTTACTAGGACAACCAATATTTCCAGGGGACAGTGGTGTGGATCAATTGGTGGAAATAATCAAGGTGAGAAGTTTGAATCAGAATTTTTGAATTGCAGTGAATTTTGTTGTTATTCTAAGAATCCATATCACCCACACCAATGAAAATCTTAAAAAATGGAGAAAGTGATCCAAGATGACATAAAAAGGTCAGCTATAGAGGAGATATAAGAACACAGTCTTTTGGTTTCTAATTGAGTTACTCTTCTGTTATATAATCCTATAAAAGGTATTTTAGATATATGATGCAAAAAAAATGGATGTATCTTATTTAAAGTACTAAAAGCCATAGATCATTAAAATATATAAAAACCAAATAAAAGCACAAGCTATATGTATTTTTGCTCACTATGTACTCTCTGCTCCTAATATTCTGCTGAGCACATGATGCTTATATTTTTCGATATATAGATATTTGTAAAATGAAAGAATGACTATCTGCTTGCACAAGCAGACTTCTGATTGAAGCAGAATTTTGGCTTATGAGTTTAATATAGTTTTATTTATTAGATCTTATCACTTTTATTAACAGCACCAGATTTAAAATATTTTTACCTTGGAATTAATATTGTCTCTTAAGAACACTAAGGCTGAGATTTTAATTGATATTTTAAATGTAATTTTTAAAAGTTCTTAATATTTGAGTCCTTAAAGTTCCCACTCCCTTAAAAAAAAATCTAGTGTCTGTATATTTAGACCAGTAGATTGCTTCATTCTAAAGTTACAGTTTGCCCAAAGCAACAACACCTGCTGTCTTTTTGGCTTTAGTCTTGATTTGCTAAATATTTCTAAGAAATGTAAAATTGAAAATCTCTTTAGAGGTCATGTAGTCCAATTCTCCAATCAGTCAAAGAATCATCTTAGTTATATTCCTGACAGATGGATTTCCAGTTTCATTGAGTACTTCCAACATCAAAATACTACTTTGGGATTCAGTCTGCTCTGTATCTAGATACCTTGAATTTAGTTTTTCTTTGCTGAGCCATAACTCCTCAGTAGTTTTTTTCAGTTGTACACAGGACTATGTTTACATTACTTAAAACTTGTACTTCATTCTATAAAAATACGTTACTTTTGGTTAAGGTGATTTTGCTGAATATTAATGTGTGCAAATATGGTTAAAAAGATCAGCATGTGATCAAAAATCTTTCTTATTATCCATATGACTTTTTTTATGATTTGCACCTGAGACCTCTGTGGTATTTGTAGTCTTTTTTGGGGTAACCATCTTTTAGTTTCAAATTAAACTTTAACCTTTGTTCATCAGATCTACTTTCTGATTCTCACACTACACTCAAATAAATCTAAGTTCAGATAGTTTGGTCATTTGGTTTCCTAAAAGCCCATCCCCATTATTCAAATGAATACTCTAATTCAGGGGTTGGCAGACTTTTTCTTCAGAGAGCTAGATAAAATATTTTAGGCTTTGTGAGCTAAAGTACAAATCAGGGAAGGATGTCACAGAGATATGCAACAAGAGAAAACAAATTTCTGCCAATTTTTCATTGAGGAAATTTAAAATATAATAATTGCATATAAATTTTCTGTAAAACAAATCTACTAATTAGAAGATTGGAGTTTCTTGGAGGGGGGCTGTAACATTTCTTTTAATTGGGATTCGAAGTTAGTATTCTCTATCACCAAATTGATTGCAAATTATTATCTGTAAAATCAATTCTTAGTTCATAGGCCCAACAAAACAGATGATTGGGCCATATAGTTTGACCCATACTATGGTGCAACCATTCAGCGTTTCTATTATCCCCCGGCTTTCACTTGATGTACATGAGCTCACCATACTATAATTCTCTGGGTGTATTGCTATTCTATTTGTCATTTATGTTTAGGTTATTAGAATAATGTTGTTTTTCTATGGATTATATAGTTTAGAACTTTATTGTTTGTCATTAATTTCAGCTCATACTTGATACAAATGAAATTACTCATGAAGCTAAGTAGCCGTCTGTGAGAAGTCTCTATCTCATGCTTGCCATCATATCTTATAAACCTTTATATGTAGAGCTTTTTGCACCACCACTATTACAGTCCTTTCAATTCATTTTTCTCCTTGGTTTGTATTTATTTAATAGTAGAAACTATCAGTTTGTTATTGGTGGTTTAAGACTTCATTTTCATTTAGGGCTTATTTCTTGTAAGTTGTCCATGATCAATTTGTACTAGTAGGCCAACTCTAAAACAAAACATTCTTCATTGATGTGTTATCTTGTCATCTTGCATTTATATGTGAGGAACGTAGTCATGACCCTGCTGTAGTTCTAAGATCATTGTCTATACATGTTTTGAAGGTAATATAAAATAAGGGAATTAGGATCCAGGGCACTTTGGAATATCTAGCTTCTTGATCTTTTTAGAGTTTTAAGCATAACTCCCCAGAATAAATGAAATTCCAGTATTAGTTTACCACTCGTTTGGTGACCTGAAGTTTATACATTACATTGATGAGATTAATAGACATTGTGTTGTGGTGTGTGTGAATAGCATGACTCTAAATCCTATTGCACAAAGGTGAATTAACATTGTACAGGTTTTGTGTATGGGCTTAATATAGCTTTAAAATCTTGTTGATCCTGTATTTCTGTTCCCTAAATATTTAATATCTGTGATGTTTCATTGAAATAAAAATTCGTAACTAATTTAGATGTAGTAACTGTTCTAGTTTTCCTGATCTAAATTGTAAGTTAGAAAAGAAATTGTGTAGGGTAGCTTTCAAAAGTTAAGTGTTACTAAACGCATTTTACATTTTAAACAGATGTGGTTGTCATTGCTAATATATTATCATTTTTAAATACAGGCAGAGGAATAAACTTTATTTCACAAATCCTAAAGAATAGGAAAAGGAAGGAAAACTTCCAAACTCATGAGATTTGAATTTTACATGAAATATGTGGTCTTGTAGGTGCGCAATTCAATTTTCAGGGTTTTTTTTTGAGGTAATAGTAGTTAAGGAATCCATGAAAACCTGCTCTTTTCTGCTACTTTCTCCCTTTAAAATTTCATTCCTTTGGGGATTCCTTTGGAGTATCTGGAGGTAGCTGAACTCCCCAGTAAAATACTCTGTCTGAGTTTGAGTTTATGCAAAAAATGAACAGTCATCCAGCAGACTTCAAGTATTTTATATGTAGTAGACTTGCCTCTTTATAAACTTTCTGAGCAGGGACTACTTTCTTTATTATTGTGTTTCATTATCCAAGGGCACCAGAATAGTTACCAGTGAAGATTTAAATTGAATTAAGCTGCAAGACAATCATTGTTCATTCATGAATTTGGAACTACCTAGGAATTAATAAGGAAAGTTGTGATTGTTGTATATGTTGTTCATTAAATTTTATTGGCTCAGATGTCCATGCTAATAATTTGTAGCATGAATAACACAGTTTTATAAACTGAGCTAACTTCATTTCATTCTAACCAACCTTTTTAAACTCCTCCCTCCCTACCCTCTAATAAGAAGACTTCTGGAAAATATTTAGGATAAATACAATTATGTTATTGCCAAATAATTTTAAAGTATAAAGCAGAATAGAATTGAAAGTCTTGAAAAATCATTTCTAAGCATGAAGTACACTTAACTTTCTGAGGTTTATTTCATACATAGAACTGTTAGATGAGGATTTCATTACGTCAGGGACTTCTCAAATAAGATCTATTTTTCTTAAATTCTCCCTTAAAATACCAGTCAGAATAACCTCAAGAAATATCTGACATGGTTTCAGATATCTGATGAAAAATACAGTATTTTGGGAGACCCTGTACCAGGAGTTTCACAAACATAGGTTCAGGGATATAGCATTGTCCCGTGGCACCTTTGCTATCAATCATAGCAATACGGTTATTTAGAAAAGAGTCTTCTGAAGACTTGGAGGAGGTTCCTTTTTTTAATGACAATAACTTTTTTTTTAATAATTATGCTGTATTTTCTGTGCTCAGTTCAGAAGACTGAGAAAAAATAGGCATACAAATACAAAGAAAAGGACAAAAACAGTCACTGTTCTGGCACATCATGAAAAATAACTTCTATAAATATTTTGATATCCTTTTCTGTGCATATATATGTTTAAACAAAAATGACATCTGTTTTGTAGACTTTTTTTTTACTAAATAACCCATTTCTCACAAGAAGCATATTTTGACTAAGTGATCTTTAAAAATGACTATAGATTCTGGTGTATGATTGTATTCTGAAGTACATAATTGATATTGAGAAGAATAGCATTATGAAGGTAAAGTGATATATTAATTGCCTTGAAAATAAATTATATGATATAGTTGACTTATCAAAGATTTGATCATTAATTTATGTAAATGACATGTACCCTGTATTCCCCAAATGAATAAAAGTTCAATGACTCTATGAAGCTCTGGACCTGGGAATGCTATAAATTTTACTAATAGTTTATTTTCCCCCTCCCAAATTCTAAAATATAAATTTCAAGTAAGAAAAGGCGAACTCAGTGCAAAGTTCAATTTCTAGATTAAAATATCACAAAATCAAAAGTTTGAAAGAAACCAATTTTTTTTGTAGAATTTCAAATTTTAAATTAGTGTTTGTAGAGATTGCCTTTATTTATTCCATAAACATGTACTTATGCTTAGTAATAATTTGACCGTTGCTTTCTTTTTTTATTTTTTATTTTTATTCTTTGCCCAAGGGGTACAGGTCTGTGAATCATCAGGTTTACATCTTTCACAGCATTCACCAAAGCACAAACCCTCCCCAATGTCCATAACCCATCCACCCTATCCCTACCCTCCCACCCCCCAGTAACCCTCAGTTTGTTTTGTGAGATTAGGAGTCTCTTATGGTTTGTCTCCTTCCCCATCCCATCTTGTTTCATTATTTTTCCCTCCCTACCCCCCACAACCCCCCACCCTGCCCCTCAAGTTCCTCATATCAGAGAGATCATATGATAATTGTCTTTCTCTGATTGACTTATTTCGCTCAGCATAATACCCTCCAGTTCCATCCATGTCGTTGCGAATGGCAAGATTTCGTTTCTTTTGATAGCTGCATAATATTCCATTGTATATATATACCACATCTTCTTTATCCATTCATCTGTTGATGGACATCTAGGTTCTTTCCATAGTTTGGCTATTGTGGACATTGCTGCTATAAACATTCGGGTGCACGTGCCCCTGAGGAACACTACCTTTGTGTCTTTAGGATAAATACCCAGTAGTGCGATTGCTGGGTCGTAGGGTAGCACCATTTTCAACTTTTTGAGGAATCTCCACACTGTTTTCCAGAGTGGCTGCCCCAGCTTGCATTCCCACCAACAGTGTAGGAGGGTTCCCCTCCTCTGCAACCTCGCCAACATCTGTCGTTTCCTGACTTGTTGATTTTAGCTATTCTGACTGGTGTAAGGTGGTATCTCGCTGTGGTTTTAAATTTGTATTTCTCTGATGCCGAGTGATGTTGAGCACTTTCTCATGTGTCTGTTGGCCATTTGGATGTCTTCTTTGGAGAAATGTCTGTTCATGTCTTCTGCCCATTTCTTGACTGGGTTATTTGTTTTATGGGTGTTGAGTTTGAGAAGCTCTTTATAGATTTTGGATACTAGCCCTTTATCTGATATGTCATTTGCAAATATCTTCTCCCATTCTGTCAGTTGTCTTTTGGTTTTGTTGACTGTTTCCTTTGCTGTGCAAAAGCTTTTTATCTTGATGAAGTCCCAATAGTTCATTTTTGCCCTTGCTTCCCTTGCCTTTGGTGATGTTCCTAGGAAGAAGTTGCTGCAGTTGAGGTCGAAGAGGTT
This sequence comes from Ailurus styani, assembly GCA_002007465.1. NCBI lineage: Eukaryota > Metazoa > Chordata > Mammalia > Carnivora > Ailuridae > Ailurus > Ailurus styani. Next base: position 1,388,381 of record LNAC01000349.1, on the reverse strand, counting down.
GCTGCGTGCGTTCTCCTCAAGGATTTTGATGGATTCCTTTCTCACATTGAGGTCTTTTATCCATTTTGAGTCTGTTTTTGTGTGTGGTGTAAGGAAATGATCCAGTTTCATTTTTCTGCATGTGGCTGACCAGTTTTCCCAACACCATTTGTTGAAGAGACTGTCTTTTTCCCACTGGACATTCTTTCCTGCTTTGTCGAAGATTAGTTGACCATAGAGTTGAGGGTCCATTTCTGGGCTCTCTATTCTGTTCCACTGATCTATGTGTCTATTTTTGTGCCAGTACCATACCGTCTTGATGATGACAGCTTTGTAATAGAGCTTGAAATCTGGAATTGTGATTGACCGTTGCTTTCTAATGGAAGGATTTTAGAGCAGAATTATTCAGATTCCCACCTCTTGATGATAGAATTTCAGTAGCTTCCATTAGTTTTAGATTTGGATATATCTCTTTTAGAAAAACATGACATTAAACATATAGATAGTTAAATTATTTGTAGTAATAAAATTGTTATAAGGCAATTAAAGTTACTTAGTTTATCTTAAAACAACTTTTACTAAATTATTGTTTAATTTCTCTTATCAATAATTGCTCAATTTAGAGCAATTATTTTAGGTAGCTCTTACATAGGTAAGAGCTAATAGTCTTATCTCTAGTAGAAGCTTTGAGAATTTGAAAGTAGAAAACAGTAAGATCCAAATACTCTTTTGATTGTTATTATAGCTAAGTAGATGGACTTCATTTCTTATGATGACTATCAGCAGAGAAAGATTTAGAAGAAAAAAGATTTAGCAGTGGAGAGTGGAATTAAGGGGAGAGGCAAAGGAGAGCATTTTCACTTTTTATTGTTCTGTGATGTTGATTTTTTCAAACAATGTTATCTTTAGTGGTCACAGAGATTATGAAAACAAAAAAAAATTTTTTTAAGATTTGTTTATTTGAGAGAGAGAGAGAGAGAGAGAATGAGAGAGAGAGCATGAGAGGGAGGAGAGTCAGAGAAGCAGACTCCCTGCTGAGCAGAGAGCCCAATGCGGGTCTCTATCCTGGAACTCCAGGATCATGACCTGAGCCGAAGGCAGTCATTCAACCAACTGAGCCACCCAGGTGCCCAACAAAAATGTTTTCCATTGTTTTGTCCTGGAATCTTTTATTAGCAAACAAATAAAAACATATTAAGTTAAGAGAGCCACATTTTATTATAAATGTTTGCCTAAATAATTGTTTTCCTGGTCTTCCAGTTTGATTGCTGTTGATAGTATAATTTAGACAAAAAGATCAGTAATTACTTGGCTCCTCAAAAGTCTGCATTTTCAAGTATTGGGAAACTACTGCTAATCACAAAAACTGCCACTCATTGAGACTTTACTTTGCATCAGGCACTGAGCTAAGCACTGGGCATACAATACTACATTTAATCCTTACATTAATCCTAGGGAAATGATGGTGATTACCACCACCACTATATCCGGGAGAGGTTGGGTGATAGAAAAATTCTGTCTGATTCATCTTTAATAAATTCACCAATTTACTAAATTTTTATAGCTCTGGGAGAAAAATATTCTTATGTCAACTTGATATCCAGAACTGATTGAACCATATTTATTATATATTAGTGTTAAAAAAAAAAATGTGACCACAAACTAAAGGAAAAAAACCCCTAAATCTTATTGTAATGAATATACCAGATTAGTTTGAGATGTCTTTGGACTAGGTCTAATTGTGCTCCATCTAAAGTAATCAAAGTTATAATGGTGGATTTCTTTGCTTTCAAGTACAGCTTAATCTTAACTTTCATTATATTTGTTTAGCAAATGTTTTAGATTTTCAGTTATCCTATCCCCATATTTTGGGTTGGTCAGCATCTGTATGCATACATTCTCCTTCCTGGCTTAACATTTTCACTATCAAATAGTCTCTCAGACAGAGCTTTAAGATATTAATTAAACCAAAATTTAAATAAATATAATATAAAAATACTTATTTTCCCAAGATTTTTGTTGGATCCATAATGTATCTTTGCTAACATGCATTTGGAGTTTAATCATGTTACCTGGTGACATTTCTTATATTATAGAGATCTTGTGTTGGTAACAGACCACAAGAACAATATATTAAACTTAGTTCTGTCTCTTTTTTCCACTTTCCAGAACATGTAAGTGTACCCCATTATACATTATGGTATATACTTTTACTTGTAATATATATTGTATGTAATTATAAACAAAATATTTGATTGCTTAATTCATTCCCTTATTATTTAAATTTTCCATGTTTGTTACTGACTGGAGCAGCAATTTTTAATAACTTTTGGATCCTGGACCACTTTGAAAATCTGTTTACAGCAATGGACTCTCCTCTAGAAAAATGCATGCATACCAGAATTTTACATATAATTTAAGGTGATTCTTGAGCTTTCTGAGGCTCATCCAAGAACCCTAGGTTAAATATCCCTATACTAGTACAAGGTACTGTGGTTATACTTTTTGGTAACTGTACAGTGAATATTATGTCAGTATTTTATAAAGTAAGTGGGTAAAGGAGGCATTAAATAATTATTTTAATGTAATTGCTCATCTACATTTTTACATTAAGTAGTGTTTTCCATAGACCAAAAGAAATTCCAGTTTTAACTTACTACTATGAAATTTTACTGGCTCTACAATAACTTACTCGTACTTGGTTAAATCTCTATATACTGTAGGTATGGAAGGTGGTTTCCTGGCAGTGTGAACCAATTCATCTTTTGACTTGAGAATGACATCTATTTGAAATCTTTACTTTCCCCAAAATAAGCAGTGTGAGATAATTTAATAGGTTGCCAGTATATGTTTTATCTAAAGAAATTTTTACACACAAATGAAGTTTCATGACATTGTCACCTTAAAAGTAATTTACTAATAGTCATATTTTAGGATCTGTGTGAAAAACCATTCATAGGATCACTCATATTGAGATCTGTGAGATCTATGTACCCTTTACATAGCAACTGCACATACTTTTGCACAGTTGCATTTTGAATTCTTTTGTGTATTTGCTTAATCGCAAGGCCCTGGTTTAATGTTATTTTTCTTTGGCAAAATCTGTAAGTTATGTAAAGGGGCAGTTAAGAAATGGGACAGAGACAGAAATCTGTCAAGTCCCCCAGCTTGTGCTCTCTCTTGCTCACTCTCTCTCAAATAAATAAATAAAATCTTTAAAAAATATGTTTACATGTTTCAAAAGGGAGTGATTTTTTTTAAGTTAGAAAAATAAAGTGGGTTTTTTTTTTTCCTGTGAAGAGATTCTGATCTTCCCCCGCCCCTATCCCCCACCACCATACTGCTGCCACCCCTTTCCTTTTTTATATTCCTTTGTTGAGCATTCTACTTTGGTTAAGATTCACCTAGGGAAAAAAGGTCATTTTTGACTCCTGTGAATATGTGTTAGCCAAGAATGACTGTTTTACTTACATTCAAGAGTTTGCTGAATCAAAACAGTAGCTACCTTTTGGGGGGAACGTTTCCAAGTATCAAGTTGGATACATGTTTCCAAGTATCAAGTTTTATTCAAGAAATAATGAGGGTGAAAGCAATCTTTACAAAGAATAATGAAACTGGAGGAGTTGTACTTCCGATTTTAGAAACTTACTATGTAACTATAGTAATCAAGACAATGCATATACCACGGGATAGTATTTGGCCGTAAGAAGGAAATCCTGCCATTTTCAACAACATGGTTGGACTTTGAGGGTATTACCTTAATGGAGATAAGCCTGACAAAGAGAGACAAATATTACATGGTATCACTTATATGTGAAATTAAAAAAAAAAAAGAAAAGAAAGAAAAAAGTCAAAATCATAGAAATAGAGTAAGTAGAAAGTTGGTTGCCAAGGGCTGGGGAGTGGGGAGAAATGAGGAAAGGTTGTTAAAGGGTACAGACTTCTAGCTGTGAATAAGGTCTAATGATCTGATGTAAAACATGGCAACTATAGTTGATAATACTGCATTATTGGGCGCCTGGGTGGCTCAGTGGGTTAAAGCCGCTGCCTTCTGCTCAGGTCATGATCCCAGGGTCCTGGGATCGAGGCCCACATCGGGCTTTCTGCTCAACAGGGAGCCTGCTTCCTCCTCTCTCCTCTCTCTCTGCCTGCCTCTCTGCCTACTTGTAATCTCTCTCTCTCTGTCAAATGAATAAATAAAATCTTTAAAAAAAAAATACTGCATTATTTAATTGAAATTTGCTAAGGGAGTAGAATTTAAATGTTCTCACAAAAAAAAAAAGATGAAAATGTGTGGTGATATATGTGTTAAAGAGATGGTGGGAATCCTTTCACAATGTATATGTACATCAAATCATCAGGATATACACTTTACATGTCTTATAATTTGGCAGTCATGTGAAAAAAGAAAAAAGAAGAAAAGACATGGTGGCACAAGCATAACCCTATAGATCAATGAATTAGAATCAGGAGTCCAGAAATAAACCTTTACATTTATGGTCATATGACAAGGGTTTCAAGGCAATTCAGTGGGGAAAGAACAAACAGTCTTTTTAGAGCTTGGAATGAACTATCCATACGTGCAAAAGAGTGAAGTTGCACTCCTACCTCATACTGTATTACAAAAATTAACTTGAAATGTATCAAAGATGTAAAGGCAAGAGCCACAACTGTAAAACTGGAAACCTTTGTCACCTTCAATTAAGCAGTAATTTCTTAGGTATGACACAGAAGACACAAGCAGTAATAGAAAAAATAGATACATTGAACTTCATCAAAATTTAAAACTTTTTCAAAAAAGTTAAAAGCCCACAGAATGGGAGAAAAATTTTACAAATCCTATATATTATAAGGGACTTATATTCAGAATATATTAAGAACTCTTACAACTCAACAATAAAAAGATAGCCCAATAAAAAATGAGTAAAGGGTCTGAATAAACATTTCTTTAAAAACACAAATGGCCAAGAAGCACAAGTAAAGATGCTTTACATCCTTAGTCATTAGAGAAATGCAATTCAGTACCATAAAAAGTACATCACATTCACTAGGATAGCTAGAATAAAAAGACAGACAATAACTAGTGTTGGTGAGGATATGGAGTAATTAAAACCCTCATACATTGTTGGTGGGATTGTAGAATGGTGCAAACCAAAAATGGTTTACATAAATATGTTTAAAATTAATCATAGAATTACCATATGACCCAGCAATTCCATTCATAGGTCTGTACCTCAGAAAATTGAAAACACATGTCTGCACAAAAACTTATACACAAATATTCATAGCAACATCTTTTATAGCCAAATAGTGGAAACATTTCAAATGTCCACCATCTGAATGGATAAAGAAAATGTCAAGCACGAAAGGCCCCATGTTCTGTGATTCCATTTATATGATATGTTCAAAATAAACAGATCTGTTTAGATCTGTTAGACAGAAAGTAGATTAGTGGTTGTCTAGGGCTTGGGAGGAATGGAAATGAAAGTGATCGTTTTTGGGTACAGCGTTTCATTTTGTGGTGATGAACATGTCATAAAATTAGATGACAGTGATGGTTGTACACTTCTGGGAATATACTAACCACCAAGTTGTACTTCAAAGGAGTAAATTTCATGATACATGAAATGTATCTCAGTAAAAATGTTATTTTTTTAAAAGAATGTGGGCATCTGTCTGTGGAACTGTTGATAAGGTAGCTTTGTTGTTTCCACCATATTTTAAGGAAGGCAATGAACTCTGACCATAATTTTGCAAAGAACTCCAGAACATTTCTTATATTTATACATTTATTCCCTGGCTTAAAGAAAGGGAGGGGGAACAGATCAAGTTAAGTGACAGATGGTGTAAGAGTAAATGGACTAGAGCATAGACATATAAAGGGACCCTCCTACACTAGTTCATTCTCCCTAGGCTGAAAACTTTAAACTAGCCAAATTGTTTAGTTGTATTCAAATAACATGACAACTTGCTGCCTTTTTCAATGAAATTCTTTTTTTTTTTTTTAGAGAGATTTTATTTATTCATTTGAGAGAGAGAGCACATGCAGGGGGAACAGCAGGCAGAGGGAGAAGCAGGCTCCCTGCTGAGCAAGGAGCCCGATGCGGGGCTCGATCCCAGGACCCTGAGATCATGACCTGAGCCAAAGGCAGACACTTAACTGACGGAGCCACCCAGGCGTCCCTCAGTGAAATTCTAATGAGATTTAAAAATTCATGCTGTTCTTGTTATGGCTTTTTATTCCTTGCCTTTTGGAATTTAGAAGGGAGAAACATTGCACCACAAAAACAAGGATTTCTTATTCTAAGATTTCAATCAGATGTTATAGGGAAGATGTAGAAATTGGATAAAATCTACATATATTGAAAGTTTGGTATTGTAGTGGAATTTTTTTTTTAAGATTTTATTCATTTACTTGAGAGAGAGCAAACAAGAGAGAGAAAGCAAGCAGGGGAGGGGGCAGAGGGAGAGGGAGTCTGCTGAGCAGAGAGCCCAACATGGGGCTCTATCCCAGGACCCCAAGACTGTGACTTGAGCTGAAGGCAGATGCTTAACTGTGTGAGCCACCCAGGCACCCCTATTCAGTGGATTTGAAAAAGGAAAACCTTCAAATTGTAGGGATATGCCAGAGGGAATGACACATTATGTCAGTTTTCTGGGAGTGAAAATGTAGTGATTCCAGTATCATTAAAATACTGATATTTTGAAATACAGTAGTTCAGTAACATGTTTTACTAGTCTTTAAATCAGAGACATTTGGCAGCCAACCTGAGAGTTACGGAGACTGAAAAACAGTTTTTTGCAGAAAAGAAGTGAAGATGTTTCATTATTCAACCATGATACATATAATCTCTCTTGCCTCTATGTTAATTCAGTTTTTATCTACTTATTTAAAAAGTTTCGTTATATACAGGCCGAGCCATGCGTCCCTTTAGTCTTTCAGGGTACGTATCACTTTAACTACTACTATTGTTTTTGTTAAGTGGTGGGCTAGAACATAGAGGGTTCTTGCTCTCAAGGAATTCAGAGACTAAGGGGAAGTGAGGAACAACTGAGGACAATAGAGTAAGGCAGGTATTATCCCAAAAGTCTAGGCAGAGTACAAAGGCAGAAGTATTCTATTTGGAGGTAGTACTGTCTGGAAAGGCATCATAGAACAAGTAACTTTTGAGCTAAATCTTGAAACATGGAAATGTATTCAGCATTTAGAGAAAGGAAAGAAATGGAAGACATACGTATGAATTTGGGCAAAGATGCTTAAAAGTGAAAATGGTCTGTTGTATTTTTATGGTTTGAGCTTAAGGTTCTGAATGGTGGATATAGTGGAATATGAGTTGACTGGGGCAGAGAAGGCTGGACCTATGGGCTGTGGCCAGATCACATTAGCATGTAGGTAACTAGAAACCACTGCAGGATTTTAAGTAGAAAAATAACAACTTTCTAATAGGATTTCTTTTACTTCACCCTTGCTTTTAAGGCTGTACATGCAGCATTCTATTGTTGAAGTTTGGCGACCTCTGGTGTTGAGCTATTAAAAATCTGTGAAAACTTCTTTGATAGCTTTTGTCAGATGATTCTTAGCTTTATTTCTTTGAAGAAATAAATCATAATTCCTAATTTGATATTTATCAGTGTCTAGGTACATATGTAGCTAAATGAATAAGAAAAGGTTACAAGTGTGGATGGGACTGGGTACAAATGAAATGATGGATTTAACCATGCACAGCATCCTGGAGGAATATGGCTGACTGAGCTCTGAATCTTTGAATCTTTTCACCACCCAACTCCTTATGATCTAGGATGATGGGCCAAAGAAAAGGTGCTTTTTTGCAATAAATGGAAAGGTCTTATTCTAATAATAAATAACCGAGAATACATATACTCTTTCCAATGGTGTGCTCATTTTTAACATCTCCCCCCCTTTTTTTAATTGTGTGAACTGTCATACTTACAGAAAGTACATACAACATTTATGTGCAGTTTCATTTCTTTTAAGTCTTTGGAGGAACTCAGTTTTGAGGAAATCCAGAAATAAGGTTTTATTTTGGGGTTTTGTTTTTTTGGGTGTGTGTGTGTGTGTGTGTGTGTTTTAAGTATATCCTTAGTCTAAAAGTTTGGGGAAATATATTTTTCTATCTTTTAAAATTCAAGGGAACTCTAAGACTTGATTTGTGTCTGAAATAATGAGGTCTATTTCAAACATTTTTTATCTGTAAAATGAAGTTTCAATTTATATAATTTGAAAGGTTCCAAATATATAATTCAGCTGGAGTAAGGTAGAAATACACTCTGCATATAATAAAATTTAATACAAAGCCTAAAGATATACTCACATAGAAATAGGATAGTCAGTTTATTAAATTGTCTTATATTTATTGTGTTGATTACAGATAGTGATGCATTTTAGAATCTTTGCTCTTCATAACCTGTTACCTTTTAGCCTTTAACATTACTTTCCCTCCATTATTCAATTCTTAATCTCTGTCACCATTCAGCTGTTACTATTATCCAAATTAGGCCATTTTCTACTTCACACTTAGTGTGTATAGAATATGCTTCTGACTCATTTGCTTCCTGGATTCCTTACATAAAATCAGCTCTTGTCTTTCCTTCCAGAACCCCTTCCTGAATCCCTTGCTCACTCTGGTGCAGAGTAGAACTTTCACCTCAGCATATCTACACTTAAACTTTGTTGTGTTGATCTTTGCAGATTTTATAAGTCTCTCTACCCCAGAGTACTTTGAAGATAGAAACTCAGTAAATAAATGTCTTGAATGAATAATGACTTAAGAAGTTGAGTGAAAATCTTTAAATGCCTTTTGATTGTCTTTGCATTCTTACGTTCCTTTGCATCTTAAATCATACCTTCACTTTCTTTTTTATTTTTTAATTAACTTATAATGTACTATTTGTTTCAGGGGTACAGGTCTGTGATTCATCAGCCTTACACCAGGACTCACCATAGCACATACCCTCCCCAATGTCCCATCACCCAGCCACCCTATCCTTCTCCTCCCCTTGCCCTCCAGCAACCCTCAATTTGTTTCCTGAGATTAGGAGTCTCTTATGGTTTGTCCCCCTCTTTGATTTCATGAGGAATTTGAGAAACAAGACAGAGGATCATAGGGGAAGAGAGGGAAAAATGAAACAAGATGGACTACCTTTGCTTTCTTAAAGACTGTTCATATTGTATATAAAATAATTCTTATTGTAGGGTTTGATATAGACTCTGATACTTTTAATGCTAGCCTTAACAGAGCAACATAAGAAGGATGAACATCTGGTTTTATTTAGTACAGTAAATGTATCACAAATTACAGAGTGGTCTGTTTTACTTTTTAAATCAACATTATCAAGATGTAATTTACATAAAATAAAAGTAGCCATTTTAAGTATGCAGTTTAATAAGCTTCGACAAACATATAACCACTATCCAGTCAAGATTTAGACATGTCCACCACCCCAAAAATTTGCTGTGTACGGCCTGGGGTGAGTAATCGTCCCAGTGTGCCCAGGACCTGAGGGCTTTTCTAGTGTAGCACTAGGCAAACCAGCACAGTTGATCATTCTGTTCATGCCCCTTTGTAGTCAGTCCCCCATCTTCTGTCTCAGGTACCATTGGTCTGCTTTCTGTCACTATAGATTAGTTTTTCCTATTCTATAATTTTATATGAATATATGTTTCTTTCGTATCTGGCTTTTTTAGCTCAACATCTTGTTTTTGAGATTCATCCATGTTGTTGCTTGTATCACCTGTTTATTCCATTTTATGCTGAGTTGTGTTCTATTAACATACCACAGTTTTTCTAATCTGTTTACCTATACATTGATATTTGGCTTTGGTTTTTAGCTATTACAATTAAAACTGCTCTAAATGTTTGTTTATAAGTCTTTTTGCAGGTATATGTTTATATTTCTCTTCAAGAAAAGACTAGGACTAAAGTTGCTGGTCCTATGATAAGTGTATGTTACCTTTATAAGAAGTTACCAAGTTGTTTTCCAAAGCAATTCTACTATTTTTCACTCCCACCAACAATACATGAGAGTTCCTGTGTTCTACATTCTTACCTATACATGGTATTCACGGTGATTTCAAGTGTAGTCTTAAAATTGCTGTTATCATTAGAAAATGACCCTCTTTATTTTAATTTCCTTTCCCTGAAGTCTCCATTTTCTCATATTAAGGTGGGCATTCTCTAATGCTAAATGTTTGCATGGTATAACTTTCTGCATTTTAACCTATATGTCTTTATATTTAAAGTTTCTTTCTCCAGATAACATATACTTACTGTCTTTTTTGTAGAGTCTGACAATTTCTACCTCTTAATTGGATTGTTTAGATCATTTACATTCAATGTAGTTATCACGGTGGTTGAGTTTAAGTATTTTACTTTGATATTTGTTTTTCATTCCATTTTTTTTTCTCCTTTACTGCCACCTTATGGATATAATGAGCCATTTTTATTTCCCCAATGGGCAGTTTAAGCTATACATCCTTGTCATACTTTTTAAAGTTGTTCTAGGATTGAAAATAGGCATGTTTATTTTGTCACAGTCTACAAATAATATACCACTTAAAGTAAGAACCTTGCAACAGTATATTTCTATTTCCCTTTCCTGTCCTTTATGTTACTGTGGTCATACATTTTACTTCTATAATACTTTGTTGTTTTGCTTTAAGCACTCAGTTTCTTCAGAAGAAATTTAAAAGCAAGGGAGAAATACACATTTAGCCACATATTTACCATTTTTGATGGTCTTTATTCCTCTGTATAGATAGGAATGTCAATTTGGAATCCTTTTCTTTCATCCTGAAAGCACTTTCTTATAGTGAAAATCTGGTGACAAACTCTCCTAACTTTTGTTTGCTTAATAATGTCTTTTGAAGGTTATTTTCACCAGATACACAGTTTCTTGGTTTCCAGCTTTTTTTTTTCATTCTTTAGAAAGGTCTCTAGTTTCTTCTGGCTTGCCTTGTTTCTGATGAGTCATCAGCTGTCATTCGTGTTGTTGACACACTGTGCATATAATGTGTCTCTTTTTGTTTTGGAAAGATTTTCCCTTTTATCAGTGGCTTTTACTGGTTGCCTGTAACTCTGTATGGTATTTTTTGTATTGTATTGCTTGAGATTCATTGAGCTTTTCCTTGAATTTTCATCAAATTTGGAAAAATTTTAGCCATTATTTCTTCGAATAGCTTTTTTGCATTCGTTCCCCCATCCCCCTTCTCAAACTTGAATCATATGTACATATATGTGTTTTTTTGGCCTTTTTTACCTCCATGCTTCAGTTTTTTTAGTTGTTTTTGTTTTCATTTTTTAAAGATGTTTTATATATTTATTTTTGAGAGAGAAAGTGAGAGAGAAAGAGTACAGGAGCAGGAAGAGGGGCAGAAGGAGAAGCAGACTCCTGGCTCAACAGGAAGCCTGACACGGGACTCGATCCCAGGACCCCGGGGATCATGACCTGAACAAACGCAGACACTTAACCAACTGAGCCACCCAGGCACCCCTATATTAACCACCTTTAAGCAGTTGTGGCTCCCAAAGTAATTCAGTAACAACAACAGTTTCTGTAACTTAGGCTTTGCGATAAAAAAATTCTTGCAGTACATTTGCAACATGGATGGAACTAGAAGGTATTATGCTAAGTGAAATAAGTCAGTCAGAGAAAGACAAATACCGTATGATTCCACTAATGTGGAATTTAAGAAACTGAAGAACGTAGGGAAAGGGAAGGAAAAATAGAATAAGACAGAAACAGAGGCAAACCAGAAGAGACTCTTAACTATAGGAAACAAACTGAGGGTTGCTGGAGGGGAGGTAATTGGAGGGATGGGGTAACTGGGTGATGGGCATGATGATGTGCATTAAGGAAGGCATTTGATGTAATGAGCACTGGGTGTTATATGCAACTGATGAATCACTAAGTTCTACCCCAAAACTAATAATACACTATATGTTAACTAAATTGAATTTAAATTTTAAAAAAATAGAACAAAATAAAAATGGAAACTCTTGCAATAAAATTACTTATAACAATATGCACAGCTATATTATTTGCCCACCATTTAACATTGCAACCAAGATATTACACATGTGAAATAATAACAACAGGCAAAAATATTAAAAGTTGTATGGTTGGTATTGCAGATATACTTAAGCATGAGTAAGCATGGGGTTTACAGTAAGAATCTATAGTTAAGGAAGCCTGAAAGTGATTTATCAGAATTACTAAATCATAAGAATTTTGTCAGAATTTGTAAAATAAGTTTGAGATTTGTTAAACTTTCTAATTTTCTTTAGCTAATTAGATGTTTGCATTTCTTTATATAATTCTTCTGTTGCCTAAAATCTATAATATAACAGTTCAAGATACTCTTTTTATTAAGTTGAATTATCAGATATGGGTAGATTTTATTTAAATCATGAAGGCTTTTTGTTAAGTCTGTTTAATTTTTTAAACTTAAAGCCTCGTGATCTTATACAATCTTAGTATATCCTGCACAATTCAAAAGGATTTAGATTTCATTTTATGGCATAATCAGTGGAGTTTAAGAAAATGCTTTTTTTAAATTATTAAAAAAAATATTTTCCTTGTTTTTGCCCTTAAGGTTGGGACCATTTTAAGGAGTCAGCTGCACATGCATTTGAATCCCATATTTACAAATGACAAACTGTAGCTTTGAGAAGTCAGTTTACTTCCCTCAACTGTAGGCTTAACCAATTGAGCCACCCAGGTGTCCCTTTCAACTATAGGCTTAAGAGTAAAATGGGTAATAAAGTATTGAAGCTTAAATGAGAAAAGAAATTTGATACACCTTTACATAGTGGCCCATAAATATTTCTTCTCTTTGTTTTCCTTTTCCTCACTGTTGGACCTTTTGAAAGGAGAACTTATATATTCTGTCTCCACTTACTTATTTCAGATGATTATGGTTTGTTTCCTCTTTTCATGGTTGATCTCACCATGATCAGAAAGGAAGTCACTTCATGGCCAGATACAGTGAACACCTTTATATTATCTGAGCTAATTTTGTCATAAGTTAGTCACCTCTCTGTTCTTTAAATGTTTACTTTCCTTGGCCTCCATGGTATCATAGTCTGTAGGACTTCTTCCAGTCTCTTGGACTTCTGTCTCTGTTTTCTTTTTAAATTTCCCTTTTCCTGGGGCACCTGGGTGGCTCAGTCATTAGCGTCTGCCTTGAGCTCCAGTCATGATCCCAGCGTCCTGGGATCAAGCCATTCATCGGGCTCCCTGCTTGGTGGGAAGCCTGCTTCTCCCTCTCCCACTACTCCTGCTTGTGTTCCCATTCTCGCTGTCTCTTTCTCTGTCAAGTAAATAAATAAATAAAATCTTTTTTAAAAATTAAAAAAATAAATTTCCCTTTTTCCACATAATTGTGTCCTGTGGGTCCCCATCTTTAGTACACTTCTGCAGCCACCTTCACCTATACATCAGGTACTACCAAACCTGTTTTTCTACCCTCAAGCCCTCTTCTAAATGATATACCCATTATTTGCCACTTAGTTCTTCTTGATTGTCTTAAATATTATTTTCTCTTCCAGCTCTGTGCCTTCATGCCTGATAGCATCAGCATCTTTCACAACTACCAACATTAGAAATAGAAATTGTTTATCTTCCAACCAAGTCCAATAAACAGATTCTTTGATACCATCTCTTAAAATTGGTTTGCCACTGATGAGATTTGAATTATGTCCTACCTCTGGCTCTGATTAATTCTCACCTCTGAAAAGTTGCTCCTTCTAGGCCTCAGTTTTTCTCATCTCTAAAAATGTTTGGACTAGGTCAGACGTTGGCGACTAGGGCCTAGGAGCCAAATGCACTCTGCTACCTATTTTTGTAAATAAACATTTGTTTACAGCTGCATTGTGCTACCGCGGCAGAGTTGAGTAGTGACAGAGGCTCTGTGGCCTACAAAGCCTTGAGTATTTACTCTCTGGCAGAAAAAGTTTGCTGACCCCTGTTCTAGAGGATCTTCCATTTAGTTTCTATCTCTGTTAGCCATCCTGGGGAGAACCTGGTTTTAAGATATTAAAAAAAACAATAAGAAAAAGAATACAGAAATGATTATAGTAGTTGAGTATTTGGCAAGAGAAATTAAACATAGAAAATCCTAGGACATTAGAATCTTTGTTTCTCCATCTCATGGTCTTAGTCATTCAAGATCATGTGGCTGTAACAAAGGGATAAGAAGATCTCCATTGCTGCTTTGTGGTGATGGACTAATTTATTTGGTTAATTGCTTTTAAATGATTGATTGTGTATAGATCAGTGATTCCATTTACTGGTTAGTAACTAGGTTCTTAAAAGTCACAAATATACATATTTTAAAGGTAAAGTACACAGTTAATTTCTGACCATCAATTAGAATTTATAATTGAGTCATTTTTATATCACTATTTGTTGAAGCAGATTATTTCCCATTTTAATAAAAGATTTTCTTCATGTGCACTATATATTAAAGGAAGATTCCAAGTATGTAAAAAATGCTTAAATGAAAGTCATAAATATTAAACCTTAATTATATATATGCTGACATGTGGTAATGTCCGAATCTGACTTTGAAATGTATCAAAAAAATAAGGTAGATTGATGTATGGATAGATGGATGGAAATGTGATGAGCCAAACATAGTAAAACAGTCATGGAATCTGGGTAGTTGGTATAAAGGAAGAGGGTTTTCACTGAGGAAAAAAAAAAAAAACACGAAAGTGTGACTTTTTTTCTGTGTTTGAAATTTTTCATTGTAAAATTTTGGGTAAAGGTTTAGATGTGAGTGGCTGTGAGATAGGAATTTAGGGAGAAGATATGGGAGTGAAAACACACATAAATACATGGTATACCTTCTTGCTTACACATTGAATAAGTTATTAAAAGTTCATGTGTTAAGCAAACCTTGTGTATATTGCATATGTTTCTCAGCTGTTTTATTGTGTATTTCACAGGTTTACTTGGGAATATCCTTCTATTGGGAATATTTTTAGGATATAATAAAAAACAATAAGAATTATAATATTCACTTCAAGGAGTGTCCTGCCTTTTTATTATACAGTTTGTAGCTTGAATTCTCTCACATAACCCCTATCAGAAAGTTAACCAAATGGCTGATAAGTCCATGTGATCTCTGTCCATACAGTAAAAGGATGCATTTACTAATGGACATCATGCAATCTCATTTTTCAACTTTCTTACCAACTTGTGGGAAGTTTGGACTGTGTCTTATGTTAACAAAGTACTGAATAGAGGGAGAACTGCACAGCAAATATTCACTGATTCAAAACTTGGCATTTCTTAAGTGTTTATTGTGATATATATCATAATGCCAAAATATGTTAAAGTGTGTTCAGTGTAAAGCACAAAAATAAAGCAAATATATGTAATTATCATTCGTATTAAGAATTAGAGGAGTTAGGGGGTGACTGGGTGGCTTAGTTGGTTAAGCGGCTGCTGCCTACAGCTCAGGTCATGATCTAGGATCAAGCCCCACGTTGGGCTCCCTGCTCAGTGGAGAGCCTGCTTCTCCCTCTCCCTCTGCCTGCCACTCTGCCTACTTGTGCGCACGCTCTCTCTCTCTCTTTCTCTCTGTCAAATAAAGAAAATCTTAAAAAAAGAGAGAGAGGAGTTACTTATGCCCTATCCCCGTCACAGTCTGTCTTACATCTTCATATTAAGCTGAATAATCTATACTTGATTTTTCTAATAAATATTCCCATTTTTTAAATTAGTTTTACAGTTTTACTACATATACTAAAATATATTTTAGTCTTGCCTGTTTTTAAGTTTTATATAAGACAGTCCTGTATGTTTTCATTGTTGAGGGAAAACTCACCATTTTGTGAGATTTATCAGAAGGTATGTGTAGCTCTGCTTCATTCATTTTCATTGTTAGTGTACCATTTTATGACTACTACAGTTTATTTACTAATTCTACTTTTGGATTTTTGCTTGTGCCCATAGTATTTTATTATGAACAGTGTTGCTTTGAATGTATAAAAAGTTTCTCTAGGCTAGAGTATATACCTTAAAAATTACAGGTATTTTTTTTATAATTTTATAATTTATAAAAATTATGGGTATATACCTTAAAAAAGTTCCTGTAGGCTAGAGTATATACCTTAAAAATTATTAAGTTGTAGGGTCATTGAAGGTATGCATTTTTATATACTTATTTATTCATGTCGTTGCTGTTGGTTTTTTTGTTCAGCAATTATAAAAGAAGCCAGTGGGGTTGCATATGGAGGGTAGAATTATTGATTAGCTCACTCTCCTGTTTTCACTTCTCTCCCCTTTCTCAGTACATATACACACACACAGACACAGATGCACACACACATACCCTTCATCAAGGGGTAAAATAGGATATAAGTGTTTGCTTTATTATTTAAAAATAAAAATTAAGATTCCTTTTTAGCCTTCATATTTTAAGTGTGAATAGTTCCTGACTTTTAAGTGTCTGATATCTACAGTTGCAAAGGCCAGAGACTTCCTAGTACTAGATTATACCTTGCTCCTCTCTATAAAGCTGGACTTCTGCTAAAGAAGGAAGGGAGGTTATGTTTCCAATGCCCAAAAACAAGCTTTCCACAGAATGATATAATTTAGACTATTTTTATACAACCTTTTTTTTCTTTCCAGTAACATCAGGGGTTTGCTCAGAAATTCTTTTAGGAATTAAATGTCAGTTTATAGTTAACTCGATTCCTTTTTTACTTATATTGACAAATAATACTATTGCTCTGTAGCTAAGAAGGTCCTTTCCACTTATCTTACTTCAACTTTATGTACTTAAGTATTTAAATAATTTCTGAAAGATGTAATTGGCATACAACAGAGTGCACATAATTTAAGTATACAGTTTGGGAAGTTTTGACATATGTATGTAAACATGAAACTGCCATCATGAAATCAAGATAATGAACATATTTTTCACCCCCAGTAATTTCCTCGTGCTCTTTGTAATACTTCTCTCTAGCCTTTCACAATCATGGCTTTTCTTTCCGTTGTTGTAGACAAAATTTTCTAGAATTCCCTGTGAGTAAAATCATACAGTAGGTACTCTTTTTGGTCTAGCTTCTTTTACTCAGTATAATTATTTTTAGATGCATCCATGTTCTTTTTTTGTTATTGAGTAACATTCCGTCATGGATATACATACCACTGTTTGTTTATTCATTCATCTGTTGTGGACATTTGAGTTGTTTCCGCATTTTGGCAGTTGCAAAAAAGATGCTATGCACATTTGTGTAAAAGTTTTTATATGAACATATGCTTTCATTTCTCTTGGGTAAATACTTAGGAGTGGGAGTGATGGATGTATGGTAAGTATGTGTTTAACTTTTTAACATATTGCCAAAGTGTTTTCTAAGGTGCCATACAATTTAACATTTCCACTAGCAGTGGATGAGAGCCTCAATTGCTCTACATCCTCACCAAGACGTGGTATACACAATCTTTTTTTTTTTTAACTTTACTCTTCTGAGTTAGGTATGTAGGTGGTGTGTTACAGTTTTAACTAGCATTTCCCTGATGATAATGATGTTGAGTATTTTTTCATGTGCTTATTAATATGTGTGTCTTCTTGGGTAAAGTGTGCCTTGTTGTATCTTTTGCCCATTTTGGGGGGGTTGTTTGTCCTTTTGTTTTTGAATTATAGGACTCTTGTATAGTCTTGATAGAACTCTTTTGCAGAATGTATGTTTTATAATTTTTTTTTCAGTTGGTGGCTTGTCTTTTTGTTTTCTTCAGAGTGTCTTTTAAAGAACAAAACTCTTAAAATCTTGATTAAGTTCTGGTTTTAATGAACTCTAGAGAATTAGAACCAAAACAAAACAAAACAAAAAAAACAGGGCGCCTGGGTGGCTCAGTGGGTTAAGCCTCTGCCTTTGGCTCAGGTCATGATCTCAGGGTCCTGGGATTGAGTCCTGCATCAGCTTCCCCCTCTCCCTCTGCCTGCCTCTCTGCCTACTTGTGATCTCTCTCTCTCTGTCAAATAAATAAATAAAATCTTAAAAAGAAAAACAAAAAACCAAACAAACAAGCAAAAAAAAAAAATCCCTGAAATTCGTACTTTGCCCTGATTATTCACTGGTTGCCACCACAAATCAAGTTACTACATTACATTCCTTCTTTGCCACTATTTTTGAATTGTAAATGGGCGTATATTTTAACAAATTTGTTTTATACCAAGGCTTTAGAATCATAAAGATGAGTAGTAATTTATGTCATCTTTCTTCAAAATTAGTAATTAATATTTCTTCCAATCATCTGTCTTGTGCAGTTCATTATGTATGTTTTCCTTTGTCCAGCGCATACTGTCTCTAGAGACATGAAATGCTCAACATATTTTTATCTTGTACTGCAGTTATACTTTTTCCCACACAAACCTGTACATTCATTGTAACAAGAAATCTCTGGTTCTTTGTATTCTCCATATGTCATCGCATAGTTCCTTGTACACAGGCAACAATCACTAAATATTCATTGATTGAGTGGAATTATTGATGACAGTGTCTGAGTAAGGTTCTCCTGATTAATTTATTAATAATAAACCCTTTGGCTCTACTTTATTAAATGAATACACGATCTCATTTTAGATGCTCCTGATTGCAATAGGTGGTTTTTCTCAATAGAACAAAGATGTTTGACTTTTACTTGAATGTTTTTAAGTGATCTTTATATATAACCCTGGTTTAACATGATTATCATAAAGGTCTGTGTAGGGTAGTATAGCATAGGATCTATAGTCAGTTAAAAATCTTTTGCAAAGTCTGCTCTATTTAATGAATAATATATTTCATGACTTTAGAATTCTTTTTTCCAATGAAACCAATATATTAAAACATAAAGAGGGCGCCTGGGTGGCTCAGTGGGTTAAAGCCTCTGCCTTTGGCTCAGGTCATGATCTCAGGGTCCTGGGATCGAGGCCCGCATCGGGCTCCCTGCTCAGCGGGGAGCCTGCTTCCCCCTCTCTCTCTCTCTGCCTCCTTGTAATCTCTCTCCCTCTGTGAAATAAATAAATAAAATCTTAAAAAAAAACAAAACAAAAACATAAAGACTGTATTTATAAGTATGTAGAAAAATATGGCAATAACTTGGCTTTCTCTGTGTAGGTCCTGGGGACACCAACAAGGGAGCAAATTAGAGAAATGAACCCAAACTACACAGAATTCAAATTCCCTCAAATTAAGGCACATCCTTGGACTAAGGTGAGTCAAAATGAGTTTTTTAAAAAGCACATTAACCAATAGTTAACTTAAACTTGGGTTTCTCATTGTTCTTAAACTAGACTCTTTTGGTGCTAGATAGCTGCCTGAGTTCAAAGTACAGAGTTCTGCACGTAAAGATAGTTGAGTAATTGTACTTTAGTGTTTCATTGACTATGTATAGTTTTTGTCCCCACTGATCTCCTGTAGGCAATTTTCAGCCTGGCTTTTTACTTGTAGGTTGAGGACAGTGTATCTATACCATTAAAATACAGAATTTCATTAGGAATAGTATCTTATATATGTTGACTACTTAAAATGTTGTCTACTTAATGCTGACTACTTAAAATTCAAAAGTCAATTTCTTTACATAGAGGTACTTACTCAATATCAGGTAGCATATGAAAACATGTATTTCATATATTTTCTTTATTCTTTTTTGAAACTGTTTATAGGCCTTATGATACTGTGTGGTTTTCTTCTTTTGTTTGCTTTCCTTTTGGTATTTTGGGAGGGGAATAAAAAGATTTAATCTTGTTTGGAGTATACATTGAAAGCATCGATATGTTAACAGGATGTTATTAGCCTTTGGATAGCCTAACCAATTCTTAGAGCATAGATGGAACCAGTTTGAAGAGCATTAAGTACTGATTTACCAGAACACTTTATTTTTTGTTTTGATACTTAATTGAAATGATGTAAGAGACATTTTATTTAAAAATTTTTTCATTTCAGTTTAATTTGTGACATTAAAGGCAGAGAAAAAAATCTCACTAGGGCTTATTGCTAGAGTGAATCTCTAGCAGCCTTATTCTACAGATTCAGAAACTCTGGTCAAAGATACCAAGTGACTTACTCAAGATCACATAGGTGGCCATGACAAAACCAGAATTAAACTTCTACTCGCGTGCGCGCGCGCGTGTGTGTGTGTATGTTTTTAATGCCAGACATACACGATGCACCTCCTCTCACGTTTACTTATATATTTTTGTGAGTTAATAAAGTTCAACTCTTATAGTTCAAGCAGAGATTTTCTATACTTAAAAATGTACATGTAACTGTTTTGAGCAGTGATAGGTTCATTTAATTGGTTATGGATCTTTTATAATAGGTGAAATAATTCAGAGCTACAGAAGAAATAAGTTATATTCCCAGATTCAAAGTATGTCTTTTTCTGTCTCTAAATTGTATTATGATTCTAGTTACTTAAAGTTCTCACAATCTTATTATCTCTCTTCATTGTAGAAGTTCTTTTTATTACTAGTTACTTATTTAGATCAGAGACCTTGGTATTTTTGTGCCAGAATTATAGGTTAGCTTTCACTGACCATGAATTTTGAATCTTGGTCAGAAGATACTTGGTGTCTCTCACCTGNTTTTTTAAAAAATTAAAAAAAAAAAAAAAAAAAAAAAAAAAAAAAAGACCTCTGTACAATGAATAAATAGAGGGAAATATTCCAAAATGCTAATGCTAATTTGGTTGAGAAAAGTGTAGGTGATTTTATTTTCATTTTGCATTTCTGTATTTTTATTAATAGGCATGTCATTTTTATGAAGAAAAATTAAAGCTCTTTTTGTTGTAATCTAAGTATTCCTCACATGCTAACCTTGATATAGAGTATCTGACCAATATAATGCTGAAATGAGGTCATGAAATTTTATTTAACAGTCCTATCATTTTTTTTTTAATCAACACTGCTGCCAGTATTAGTGTGTGTCATACTAGGCATTTCCCCCCCTGGATTATATCTTTTCAAGTATTAGCCAGGATGGAATGTGAGGAATAGTGGATTATAATTAAAATGTAGTCAACAGAAGATTTGTGGTCACTTTGTATGCTTTACATCTTCCTTTGCTCATGTGGATTCCTGTTGTTTTATATCTTAAACTAATGCTCTTCAAACTTGAATGATTTATACCAAGCCCTTTTATTTATTTGTTTTATTTAGTCTTCCATTCCTATTTCATGTGTAAAATGATGACTCCATTCTCCCACCTATTTTGTCTGTTGAAAGTACTGTGAACTCTTCATTTATATAGTGTGCCTTGACATAATTTGATTTTCACTTGGTACAAATGCATTTATGATGCAATAAGCACACTTGTATTAATTTCTCATTAGTGTACACAGCTAGATTGATGTTATTATGCTTGTTAAACACAAAACCAAAGTCAGACAAAAATGCCATGGCTCTGTTCTGTCATCTGGATGAATCTGAATGATCCAAAATACACTTATATTGATTTGCAAAATAGGTTGTTAGCAAAATGAAAATACAAAATTTTAAATTTCTAGAAGGAACACAGTCCCCTCTCCCCTCTGTTATAATAGTGGACACCAACTTGAGAAGTACTCTTTTTTGTTAGGCAGCCAGTGAAGTTTTTTTTTTTTTTTTTAAGAAATACATAATATTGTTCTCTAAAGAAAAGAGCTTTTTGCTCTTTGAGGGCGGGTAAACAAAGTCTGGAAACAAAAAGCTGTTTTGCCTTTTTTTTTGGTGTTCTGATAGAATCCACTTTAGCTCCATTTCCTAAAGCTGTGGACATTTGAACCCTGCTTTTCTGTGCTGCAGCGTAGTACAGCTCTATCCCTAAGGATTGGAAGCTGGTGTACTAAAAACGTAAGCAGACACAAAGGTCAAGAGAGAAATGTCTTCCATGGAAACATTGAGGTGAAGGGATTCAGATGTTTAGGAAAGATAGCAAACAGAAGAACTAAACAGTGAGATGAACCTAGTATGGTTTATGGCAAGAATCTTGAGAATTTAGAAATCCAGTAAGTTGCCCTTAACTATTACTTAATAGCCTGAGTAATCTAATTCATTGATAAAGCATTTGTGCTTTAAGTAGAAAAGGAAACGGATGCTAATGTTTTGAAAAAGGGACCATTACTGGACTAGGGACAGGAGGTTAAAGACCTCCTGCATTGGCGTATGCTGTAAACCTTAAAGAATAAAAAGCCAGATAGAAAGCAAAACAAATGATACAAAGAAAATTTGAGAATTAAATAGAGATGGAGATTCATTAGCAGAAGAGAGAGGAAGCTTAAATTCTGCATTTAGTATATGGAGGTATGATTAAATGACGTCTGTTAGGTATGAAGTGAGGATCTACTGCTTCTACTCTGTGTGCCTCAAATTTTTTCTTTTGTAGATAGCAATTAGCTATTGTCTTTTCTGATTCTTTTGAAAATAGTAATATGCTATTTTCAATATTTCAATCAATTTCCTTTATTTAAAATAAAGGAATATTTTATTTTAGCTTTAAGAAATTTAAAGATCCTACCTACATTATAGTTCTTTGATTTGTCCTCTTTATCGGCACTTCCCTTACTTTAGGCCATCGTCATATCATAGAATTTGTTAAAACAACCTCCTAGCCAGTTTCCCTCTTTCAGTTTTATATCCTTTATAACCTTCATTGCTCTCAAAGTTAGTGTTCTTAAAAGCACATGTAATACTGTCACTCCTACTTTAAAATCTTCTCTGTTTACTTACTGCCTTTAGGAAAATCTAACATAATATGCATATAAGGACAAGGGTGATCATATGTGCCACTTTATGCTTGTTTAGAGTAATTGTTAATTGAATGTCCCTTCACTCTCAAAAGTGTCCCATTTTGGATAACAGATTATATAGTCATTCTGTCACTTACTGTTTCTATCTTTTCTTTCCAGAGAAGCAAGAGGTTTATTCTTGTCCTGTTCCTAACCTTCCGAACTTCTGATTGTTCCCCAGAGAATCCATATATGTTTCACTTTTACTAGCGTCTTCTTTTCACGCTTAAAATGATCTTCTTCTCTGCTTACCAAATCCTAACCTTTTCTCAAGCCCTCACATCTTAGGGTGCCTGGGTGGCTCAGTTGGTTAAGCAACTGTCTTCAGCTCAGGTCTTGATCCTGGAGTCCCAGGATCGAGTCCTGCATCGGGCTCCCTGCTAAGCAGGGGGTCTGTTTCTCCCTCTACCCTCCCCCCTCTCATGCTCTCTCTCTCTCAAATAAATAAATAAATAAATTCTTAAAAAAAAAAAAAGACCTCAAATCTTAGTTTTCCCATGAAATATTTTCAAATTATCTGAGCTCTCCATGATTAATTCCCACCATATAACTCTTATAATACCTTATGCCACATGTATTATAGCAATTCCTATTTCTTTTTCGTAGTGGTAATAATAGGATGGATATCAATGACTTCAAAATGTTTGTTACTAAGTTTTGGGCATACACTATAAGTTTATTTAATAGTTAAATGTCTATGGGATATATAGGGACCATGGATTATTATTTAAGTATCCTAGAAACCAGTATCCAAAAACCAGTCCTTACATACCCAATTTCTTAGTACGCTGTCCACGTACTTGAAAATGATTGAATTTAGTACTATTTACAACTAGCTAAGAGTAATCAGAAAATTGAGGTTGAGTTCATTTCAGCTGTTAAGGTACCAGACTAGACTGGACAGGTTATGTTTATTCTCTGTGTTTAAAGCTAAACATAAAACTGTACTATACTTATATATTTTTTCCTACTACTTTTTTAAGACTTTCTTTGTAATCTTTTTTTTCTGAGCCTTTCAATACAAGATTTTCACTTGGTAAACTTACCTGTTTGAACTATACACATTTTTAGTTTAAAAAATGTTTTCAGGGCACCTGCTCAGTCGGTTGAGCTTGGTGATCTCGTGGATTGTAAGATGGAGCCCTGCATTGGGCTCCATGCTCAGCAGAGAGTCTGCTCAAAGATTCTCTCTCAAATAAAAAAATCATTCAAAAAAGTTTTTATTTAAAATTATTATTATATATTTTATTTTTATTTATATTATGTATTACTATATAATATTATATATTATATTGTATAATAAAATTATTATTTTTAAAATTAAAATTTTTTTTAATTAAAAAAAACCTGAGCTGAAGTTCTTCAGAGGGTTCGAGAGAGCACAAAACAAAAATTGTCAGACTTCTTTTTTGCAGGTAAACTCTATGAGCCTTTTCTGGTTTTGTTCACAAGTACTCCAGAAAGCATAAAACTATATTGGGACTTCTACTGGTTCCTAAGACTGTACTTGTCTACTTTGTTCTATTGCTTAGGTAAATTAGTTTCTATATTATTACTTAACATACCTCTGCCCTGAACATTACACTAACCCATTATCACTTGTCTCGTTAAATACACTATGTTCTCTACTGAATTTTCCACTCACATCTTTATTAGTGTTAGAATAATCACTTTTCCTTGTCTAACATTTATTTTCCTATGTGAATAGACTTCCTCACTTTTCTAGTTGTACTGGCTACACTCCCATTTCTTTGCTGGAAACTATGCACTTTAAAATCTAGCCACTAGGGTGGCTAATTCCTATGTAAGAAGAATAACATAAAAAAAGAATAAATAAATAAATTTCAAGATGACTTGTGGGGAGCAGAGGGATAGGGTTGGGGTGGATTAAAAAAGAAACTGAAAGTCTGCTTTTAATATTTATCATTTGTTCCTTAAAACCCATTGTCTCCTATGTACCCAGCACTGTGCCAGATACTCAGATACTATAAAGGATGCCAGAGAAGTAGTCCTTATAGTAGTCCTATAGTCCTTGTTTTTGAAAAGCTTACAGGTGTTATAACTGACTTAGTTGAAGCAAGTATTCAATAATATAACATATAACCATATACTTGATTGTGTGCTGTAAGTGTTCAAAGGTGTTTCACATGGTTAAGGTATAAGTCAGATCTCCAGCAAGGGTGGTGGAGTTAAAAAGGAAGCCTCCTTAAAGGTGATAGGAGGACTAGGTGGGGTGGGCTGTTGAAAGAGGATTTAGGTTTGCTTAGATGTTGGTAAGGTCAGGAATTGTAGCCTAAGGGACTGTCCCTTAAGATGAGGAAGTGTGGATGAAAAGAAAATGTTCCTACATTCCTAAGAAGGTCAGTGTGACCATAAGAGATTAAATTGAGTAAGTGGACATTTGGTAAATCATACTTATATGTCAGCCTGCAGTACTATTTTATCAGTGAATGAAGTTAGAGGAAGAAATTACATTGCATTGTTAAATGCTGATATCAACACCTTATAATATTTATGTGTAATAGAGTTCAGAAAAACTCAGTAAGCCTTTTAATAAGTACAGGTGAAATTTATGGAATGCTGGCTCTGTTGTGGCTAAGGAAAGGATGTTTGTGTTTCTTACGAATTATGTACCATATATCAGCTCTTTAGTAGACTTAAGTTCTTTCTGTAACTACTTAAAACCTGGTTAATTAACATAACTATTCAACAAATCCATGGCATTGTCTCACTTTTAATCCCGTATTTAGGTTTACAAATTGCAAATAATTTTAGATGATTAATAGGTTACTTGAGAGCCAGCATTGGGGTTGCTCCTTGGGAGTTCATGGTTTATCAGTTTTTAACATTGGGTGTTTGTGTATTTTGTGTATAACCAGAGAACAGTGTCTGTGTTATACATTTATCACAGTGAAATCTAGGGAGGAGTAGCTGTTAGGAACAGGCACAGCACTTGTTCTGTGTTTTACTTAGATTATCGTTGCCCATAGGCATTTCTACATTGCTCTGGTTGGCTGTTCAATACAGTAGAATTGTTGAGAGCTGATGCTGTGACAATCAACTGTAGGCCTTGATATTGTATATATGACTGTTTATAAATGGTAATTTTAAAAGGCTTAAGACTCAGTCATAACAGTTAGCTCCAGGTTGAAATTTGATATTTGATAGCTAAAGTCTATCTCAGGCCATGTAAGGGGAAAATTGCCTCTGTCATTTTTGAGTTATCCAAATGCAAATTTATTTTGAATAATTCTTCATTTAAGGACTCATTTGCATTTGTTCAATACCATAGAGACTTTCTTTTTGAAAAATGAATTGTTTCTGTTAGTTTTCTTTATGGACTAGTATTTGTGGTGACAGTTTCTTTCAATTTAAGAAAATGAGTTGCTGCACAGGTGAGGTAGTATTTGAATCACTTAAAAGTTCATGTCAGTGTTTTGGTTCTTTTCAATTTTTCCTTTCTGTTCTCTTTTTCTTTTGTTTATTTATTTATTTATTGCTTTGTTCTGTTTATTTTTACTTATTTACTTTCGTTTTTAGTTTTTACAGGGGGTGTTTTGGGCTCTTCATGGCCTTGCTAACATACTTGGCTAGCCATATTTAGTCTGCGCACTAACTGTTAGTTGGCCCAGTTGAGTCTTACTTTGTGCTCTCAGTTATATTAGTCTTGCTTTCTATTTTTGTCCACCTGATTGTGTTTTAGTTCATGAAAGATTTTAATTCTGATGGGCCGGATTTTAATCCGTGTACTAAATTTTAGTCTGCAGACTAAAAGTAATCCGCGGATTATTTATATTTTGCAAAATATTAATTCCCCCACTGGAAACTATCCTAAAAGAATGTTAAATTCTCTTAGAATAGCCAAGGGAATTCACAGCTACTGGTGAGTTCTGCCATTTTTTGTTCTCAATACCTAGACATAATAGATCCTACTACCTCCCTTGAATATTTGGCTCCGTTGTGCCTAGGTGTTGGTGTACATTACTATGCGTGTCACCTATAACTGTGACTGTCCCTTAGTTGTATTGTTTATTGTATATATTTTTTGTTTAGCTTTTGGTGGGTGAATTGGGCATATTTGCACATGGAACTGTGTTGAATTTGTAGTGCTCAAAGATGTAGGATTTTTTTTTCAGTGAGTTTTTCCAAAAAGGAAACAATGTTCTATATTTATTTTAACTAAGTAATGGGTGCAAGGGTATGAGGGGGCAAAGCCCACAATAGAAAAAGTAAGTTATACCCGCACTCCTGAGGTGATATGTCAATTGCCTGAAGAATCCTAAAATAATGAGAATGTCAGCAAATATCTTTTAGCAGGGAAGTCAATCCAAAATGGAGAATAATCCGCGGTGGCCTGATCCTTCTTAGCTCACACAAATTGAAAATATCTGGCTTGAAATCTGTAGTAATATAAATTAAATCTATTTATTACTTTCCTTTCATCACTAATAATTAAGCAAAAAATGTTTATACTGTATAACCGGAATATATTAATAGATAAAAATTAGCATATTGGGAACTGATGTCTTTAAAAGCAGGCTAATATGCCCCCTCCCAGCCATGTCAATGGATGACGAATCCAGGTCGTAGAAGACCAAACACTTTACTTTGGGAAGTTTACTTCTAGATTTAATTTTGATTTTAACTTTTTTTGGTTTTGTATTTTTTTAATAAACGCACTGGCATTGGAACATAATAAAATTAAAATGTTTCTTTATTGTGCCTCACCATTGCGCAATCAAAAATTTTTTTTGCATACACTGTGGTGAAATAATTTTTAAAACTTGGACTTGCTACTGTGGAGACTGATGTTTAAAGTTTATAACTGTATAAACATTTTCTATGTCCCCCCCCCCACACCATGGATTTCTTATAACACTGGATATATTTTTCCTTGCTGGACTATTCTCTTTTGGATTGACTTCCCCTGTTTGGATTATTTCACTGCATTATCATCTTTAGGATTCGTCAGGAACAGGACATTTCACCTCAGGAGTGCGGGTATGTACTTAATTTTTTTTTCCCAAATTTCAGGGCAGGTCTGTAAAACTAGGGGGAGAACTTTTTTTAGAAAGGCTAAACCGTTATTCATTCTAGAAATGTAAAAGTAAAAACAATGTAGGTAGCTGTGATTTTTTTTTTTTTTCCATCCACTGTGTGGGATAGGTTTTACTTATGGTATATTTAGATTGTCAGTCTCCTGAGTGACTTATTAACATCTAGACTGAAGTTTAGGAACTGTGGGGTTTAAAAATTATTTTTATTTATTTATTTATTTATTTATTTATTTAATTATCTTTAAAAGAATAAATTTTAACAAAGATGCATAGAAGTAAAGGTTCTGAGCGTTAAACAATTTAAATGAGTAAGGAATAAAATGGCATTAGAAATTTATTAAAAGCCATATTTCAGTTGTTACTGGTTTCCTTTCCTTTTGACACAAAGATAACTCAGAAGAGCTATTCTAGTTTGGCCTGTTATTTTTTGAAGTTGCATGATTCCACACCCTATGTTAGGTCACACATCTGAACTTTGGAAGACACTGGGCTTTGACTCCCCATAATTTCCCACTTAACCTTTAACCAAGGCTTTAAACCAAGGCTTTAAACCAAGGCTTTGCTCATCAGGAATCTCTCAAAGGGTTTAAAATAATAATGGATTCTTTTTAAAAGGCAGATTAAGTTTTGATTTTAATGTGGGCTCTTAGAATGAATTCTTCTTTATTGTTTTAACTCTTTGATTCCATGAGTAGGATTCCCTGGCAGAATTGGCTAATATGTGTCTTAGTACCAACATGGATGGTTGCTTGTAGATGGTTGTAAGATACCAAATGAATGTGGATGATTTTTTTTAATAATTAGAGATAAGCTTACAATACTGGTTTATTAATAACTTTAATGCAAAAGCCTCATTAATGTAATGTGAAATTTTTTCATTTAAAATACATTCACTGTCCAGCTACCCTACATTTGAATGTTGGCAGGAGATACTTATTTCTACTTTTGGTAGTAGTTTTAATTCTACTTATACACTCCCATATTGGTGCAAAAGCATTTTCCCTTAGACTAGCTAGCAAAATAAATCCACATGCTGTGAAATAAATACAAACAGCCCTCTGGGGTAAAATATGTCAGTAATGCTTAATATTTTTGTGAAAATTTTTCAGAATTTCCCCATTGATTATTGTCTTTTACATTCAGAGTTTGATTATGGACCTGGCTAGGAAGCAAGAGAGGGGAAAAGGACCGAGAACAGTGGTAGATCTAAACATTTCAAATAATACAATACCTTTAAGGTTTCCTTGACTGAGGTGAGTCGGATCACTCGAAAGAATAAAGATAAAGCAAATTTTGACCGTACAGAGGGTTTTCTAATATAGTCAAATAAATAAGGTCTTGATGTTCTGAAATAAATTTCTAGGATCCTACTCAAAACAATTTCTCAATTTCCATGGAAAATATTAGTAATAAACTTTGTGTAAAAACAAAAGAAAAATAAGGTTTTCACTGTAGAAAGTACTCTTACACAGTCTCTTGAGAAGTAATGAGCTCTATAGTAGTAACTAGTCCTGCTACCTTCAGCCTAAGTGATAGTCAGATGTTACATGAGCCATTCTTATTAGGAAACCTTACTCCCAGCCTCCTCCATCCTCCTCACAATCTTCATGTCCTTCCGTCATTATTTCCCTCCCTTTATACATGTCTGCCTCTCTTTATATGTCTGTCTACTACCACGACCACACCTTCTGTTTCATTGTTTTCCCCCTATCAAAGGGTATATGTTTCATTTTTCTTAAGTTTCAAAGGCTTTCTCCCCATATATTTTTGTTTATTTCTATTTTTCCCCTTTTCCATTATTTATTTCTTTTTTAAAAGATTTTATTTATTTATTTGACAGAGAGAGAGAGAGAGCAGATCACAAGTAGGCAGAGAGGCAGGCAGAGAGAGAGGAGGAAGCAGGCTTCCTGCTGAGCAGAGAGCCCGATGCGGGGCTCGATCCCAGGACCCTGAGATCATGACCTGAGCCAAAGGCAGAGGCTTTAACCCACTGAGCCACCCAGGCGCCCCTCAGTTGTCCATAANTTTTATTTATTCATTTGACACAGAGAGAGAGATTACAAGTAGGCAGAGAGGCAGGCAGAGAGAGAGGAGAGAGGAGGAAGCAGGCTCCCTGCTGAGCAGAGAGCCGGATGTGGGCCTCGATCCCAGGACCCTGGGATCATGACCTGAGCCGAAGGCAGCGGCTTTAACCCACTGAGCCACCCAGGCGCCCCATAATTTAAAACAAAGTTATTTTCGTAGTTTTATGTATCGATTTGGAGTTTTAGATGTAGATGTGTAGAAAGCTTTCTATTCTTTTAAGCAAACTAATTTATTTGCATTTTGGTTAAACACAGCCTTCTGTTGACTTTTTCTGAGATACTGGCTCTCAATGAAATGTACTTAATGAAAAGTACATTTCTCTCCCCCTAATTAAGACCCTAGAATATTCATTCAAACGAGGGTAATCTGGCCATGTGATAACAGCTGTTCTTTGAGAAAACAGTTTTAATTCTGGGTATTCAAGAATTTCTTCAAATAAGATAGATGCTGTTTATTGAAGAGACAGTACCAAATCATTAGCATTTCTAGACCTGAAGTAAATAGCTTTTCTTTTTCAGAAAATACTGATGGCCAGATTTGGGTAGTGCTGTCCATTACTGAAAATTGTTCTTCTAAAAATCACACACAAGAGGCAACCTCCACAATAGTCAAAACTTCTATAAAATTTTAATATCCTTCTAGTTGTGCTTGCCTCCAGAACCCAGCCTTTTTCTTGTGCCTATCATACTGTATTTTGTGTACATGTTTAATTGTACTGCTTTATGATTGACTGATGTAGATTTTTTTTTAATTTCCCCTAGTTTTTTCTCTGAGCTTTTTTCATATCATAATTAGCTATTCACCCCATGTGGTGAATTATATGCAGTTAACTCTTTTCATTCTAGAAGGTTCCTTTCACAAATGCAACCATGTTGTTGTATGTGGTGGGAATTAACTCATACTCAAAGGATAATTTGCTACGATTCTTAAAATAAAGCATTAATTGTTCTTTGCCTTTTTTTGTACTGCAGGTCTTCCGACCCCGGACTCCACCGGAAGCAATTGCACTGTGTAGCCGTCTCCTGGAGTATACACCAACTGCCCGACTGACACCACTGGAAGCTTGTGCACATTCATTTTTTGATGAATTAAGGGACCCAAATGTCAAACTACCAAATGGGCGAGACACACCTGCACTCTTCAACTTCACCACTCAAGGTAATTCCAAACACTTAGTTCTGTTTTTCACCATTTCTGAGGAAGCTACATATGTGTGTGAAGTGATATTCTTTTAGTTAAATCTGTGTAGGACTAAAGTGGGCTTATTAAGTACTTACAGGTAGGAAACATCCCTTCTAACCACTTATTAGGCTCCTATTTGTATGATTTTGAATAAAATAGTGGCAAGTAAAGTTTTTCCAGTAGATGTAGCTTCTCTCATTTTTGGCAGATTATAATAAATCTTGGCACATGAGAAGTTATAGAGACTAATGTACAATTTAACTTTCAAATTTATATTTGAAACTTAGAATGTTAGCATTGCTTCCCAAGGATTTATATCAGACTTTTTAAACCTGGAAATAAATTGGTGGCTATATTTGTATAAAGTCAGATGTCTTATAAACAGAAGGAAAACTGGAATTCTAGAACTCTCTTTCTTACAAATTATATAAGGGATGGAGATAGAGAAATTCTCTTGCCTTCTGGGGCTTGGCACCATTGATGCTGCTGAGAAATGTTGAGAGGAAAAACGGAGTTTGTGCCCTGATGGTTTCTAGACCAGGAGAGTCAGTATTTCTTAATCATTTTTGTATTCACTTTTCTTTTCTCTCTGATTAAGACCCTAAGTGATTCATTTAGTCAACTACACTGCTTTGATGCTCTGAGTTTCTTTATAAACGGAACGTTAAAAGTGTGCAATTTCCTATAGATAAAACAATCAACAGTCAATTGATTGGTCACCTTAGTCAAGCTAAAAATACAGAAGGGAGATGGGGAACTTTCTGTGACCAGGAAATAGATGTATTTTCTTTATTCTAAGATGAATTTTCCCATATTTAAACTTTTCTAAAATTCATAGTGGGAAAATGCATCACTTAAGCAGTAGATTTAGAAGATGTGAGTTGCTAGTAAAATAGACTTGGATGATTCCATTAACTATAACCTTAAGCAGTCAATAACATGTAACTACTGGCAGTGCTAATATAGTTTTAAACTACATTCATAAAGGAAAAATCTTCAGATATTCTAGGATTAATTCTGACTACTTAGGGTAGATCAGAAATCATTTGGAATGTTGTTTTAGGTCCTGGCTATACCATTTTAAGATGTTAATGAATTGGTGGGTAGGGTAAACAAAGGAACAGAATTGACTATAGATCCTGGAAAAGTGAAGACTTAAGGAATTTTTGACAATGGTCTAAAATACCTCATAGGTTATCTTCTAAAGAAAGGCGTAGACATGTATTCTTTCTCCTGATTATAAAATTGAAAACAGCAGTAGCAGAAAATAGAGAACAGTACATATTTGAGTTTATTATACAAACCTTGGCCCCTGGCATAGAGACTAAATAAAATTATTGGTGAATCAATGAAGTTTTCACTTGTTTAACAGTGGAACAAGTTTGTTTGTTTTCTAAAATACCGAACTTTATGTCAAGAAAAAGCTGGATGATGTCAAATGTTATAGATAAGATTATTACAATTTGGCTATATGTTATACTGTTCTAGAGTAAAGATTCTATGATTTTGTGTCATTAAGAAAATAAGTTTTATTTTCAATTTTTACTACTTCGTTTTAATCAAGAGTAGTACATATATATTGAGGAAAGTGTTGAAAATGCAAAAGAGAAAATTAAAATCACAGTCCCCAAATAATCACTTTTAGCATTTGAATTAATCACTGTGAGATATTATAGTGTAGCTCTTTTCAGTCTTTTCTCTAATGCATATACTGATAATCCTTGGATGTAAAGTGATACTCTCCTTTCCCATTAAGAATATCCCAAAAAGGTTTCTTTTGGTTAACTCAAATGTATTTAAAATTATGCATTATATAAAATTAATATTTCTTCAGGAACTTTACATTTTTACTTCTAAAATTTCAAAGAACAATTTTATTAATACTTAAAAAAAAAAGGTTTTATCTATTTGACAGAGAGAGAGAGAACAAGTAGGCAGAGTGGCAGGCAGAGGGAGAGGGAGAAGCAAGCTCCCTGCTGAGCAGGGAGCCCAGCGCAGGGCTTGATTCCAGGACCCTGGGATCATGACCAGAGCCGAAGGCAGCCACCCTAACTAACTGAGCCACCCAGGTGCCCCCATTAATACTTTATATATGTGTCTTTGTCATCAATAGAACTATATTTTGAACTATCATAAATTTTTTGATATGAAGCAGTTTTTGAATCTATATGTGGCCACCACTGGAAATTCTACAACTATCCATTTTCATAAGTTGTTTTGTTTTTGTACTTCAGATACCTGTTTATTATCTGTACATATAACTATCTGCTGGGTTGCTTTTTAAAGTGGTCTCTAAAAGGCTCTGTATACAGTGACATGCAGCACTTGCAACTGTGGAATCTTGGCATCAGAAACTACTAAGTTAATGTTAAATTTGTCTCCTTTTTTTTTTTTTTAAACCGGTTCTGTCAGGTAAACTTAGAGTTTCCCAACCAGCACTGATTGTGGTTTTATTCACAATAAATACCTTCTCCGATAAGTACTTTGTGTCTCAAAATACATGAATCAAGGAAGCCTTTTGTAAAGTAAGCAACTTGGTAGAACCCTAAACACAATAAGATATTTATGATGGATACATTTTGGAGAATAATTCTTATTATAGTCAGAAATACTAGGTACATACTCTATAATGCACTTGTATGTGTTGATCAAAATTGAGATATTATTTAAACATTTTACTTAATCAGATTGAAAAATCCAGGATTCTGTTACACTGTTCATATATACCATTTTTGAAATAACTACATTTGATTCTTTAGTCACTGGCTGATAATTTTTCATTATTACTAAAGTAAATAGAATTTTAAAACAACTAAATTTGTTTTTCTATGAATTTCTAAGCTTTTTTGAAAACAGATAAAATTCATATGACATAAGATGAGCCATTTTAAAGTAAACAATTCTGTTTATTTAATATATTCACAGTGTTGTACAACTACCACCTCAGTCAAATCCAAAACATTTTCATTGCCTCTAAAAACTCCGTGCCCATTATGCAGTCAGTCCCCATTAACTCCTCCTCCAACCTCTGGCAACCACCAATGTGCTTCCTGCTATTCTGGATATTTTACATAAATGAAATAATATATTATATGACATATTGTATATGGCTTCTTTCACTTAGCATGTTTTCAAGGTTCATCCATGTTGTAGTAGTGTATTAGTATTCTATTCCTTTTTATGGCTGAATAATATTCCACTGTATTATGTCTTAATCAGTACAGGGTGCTATAACAAAACACCAGAGACTGTGTGGCTTAAACAACAAGCATTTATTTCTCAGAGTTCTGGAGGCTGGGAAGTTCAAGATCAAGATTTGGTGTCTGATGAGGGCCTACTTTCTGGTTTGCAAATGGCTACTTTCTTACTGTATCCTCATATGGTAGAAAGGGATTACCTCTCTTGTTTCTCTTATAGGGCCACTAATCCCATTCATGGTATTACAATACTATTACATTGAGGAGTAGGGCTTTAGCTTATGAATTTTAGGGGGACACAAGCATATACCACGTTTTTGTTTATCTGTCATCTATTGATGGATATTTGGTTTGTTTCTACCTTTTGGCTATTGTGAATAGTGTTGCTAAGACCATTTGTGTACAAGTATTTATTTGAATACTTGTTTTTAATTCTTTTGGGTATTGCTGCATCATGTGGTAATTCTGTGTTTAACTTTTTGAGGAACTGCCAAACTATTTTCACAGTGATTTTGCATGCTCTATATTCTCACAGCAATGTATAGAAGTTCCAGTTTCTCCACATCCTCTCCAATACTTATTTTCCTCCTCCTCTTCTTTTTTTTTTAAATAGACATTCTAGTGGGTGTGAAATGGTATTTCATTCTGCATTGTGGTCTTGAGTTTATTGCAGTATAATGAATCATGACCTGGTAAATGCTATTTACCTATTCTTTAATAAATTACACTCATAAGACAAACGGAGATGAAAGTAAATTGGCTTAGATTTTAGGATATGGTCTTGAAAATATTGGAAAGACTTGTGAATGGACAGTTTTCATATTGTAAACCAAAGAATCAACTAACCTTAATTTCCTTAAAAGTCTCTAAAGTCTTTATTAACTTCAGCTGTGACACATGCCTTTTAAAGTAAAGGCTCAATTTGAAGAAGGATAAATAATTTGGTTAGAGCTTTATTCATACATGTCTGATATTTATAAGTTTTTAAAAAGGTATGAAGATTGTTTTATTTTGACATTTCAAATGGTTATATTTCCCAGAATATCAAACATAACTATGGTTCTCTGTATGTCTGGATTTACATATATATCTTTGAGGATTTAAAGAATATGTGTATATTTGGATGTGGAGTGTGTAGATGTAGTATGCAATCTCTACAGCTCCCAAGTATTTCTGTGACTCTGCATATCAGTGAAAAGGATGTCCGTGAGTCTTTGTGTCTGTTCAGATGAACTCTGTAAATATGTCCTTGAGATTATTTTCTGTAAAACTAATGTATTAAATTGAAAGTACGATCATTTTGAGATATGGCCCTTCTTATTAAAATGCCCAACCTCACAGCCATTCTGAAACTGAGCTATAATCACCTGTACTGTTTTCTCCCTTTCCTTCTACATCAGTATCACACTTGAACAGTATTTCTGTATAAAGATACAACTGCCCAGGAAAGAAGTGGTATTTGATGTTGTTATATTTGATCCTCTGTATTCTGATTTTGGATCAATGCTTCCAAATGATGATCTTGTTTACCAAGGCAAAGACATAACTGTTGTGCAAATGCAACTTCAAAGCCCATATTATTTAATAGCAGTTAATGAATGATCAGAATAAAACTGGGTAATACAAGAGCTTGAAAAAAGGAGAATCAGTCACCCAATTGGCTGTATAGCTAGCTAGAGAGAGCCCAGAGATAGGAAACTCTAGGGGTGGAAGGGTGTTAGTGAAGTTCTACTGTAAAACACTCCTCCATCCTCATGAATTTTCATGAAGTCTGTACTAATTGCCCCCAAATGAAATAAAGATCATTCATTGTCTGCATGTAGTAGGTGCTCAATGAATGTTTGAGTCACATATGCCACTTTTAAGTAAACTATTGATTCATGCAGCAAATATTTATTAGACATTTGTAATGTTCCTTCTGGTTGCTGTTAGTGTTGGTTTTTTGTTTATTTTCTAAAAAGAGAGAGAGATAACAAGAGAGCACAAGCAGGGAGAAGAGGGAGAAGTAGGCTCCCCACTGAGCAGGGAGCCCAACATGGAGCTTGACCACAGAACCCCGGGATCATGACCTGAGCCAAAAGCAGTGCCTAACTGAACCACCCAGGCATCCCTAGTGTTGTTTTAATTAGTAAGGTAATAGAAGTATGAAGATTAAACACTTGAGTAAAACATAGGTTTGTATTAAAGTAAAGCTTAACAAAGCTAACTGCACTTTGATGAGTAATTAGCTATAAATAATGAATATTTTACTCATATAATTAAAACAAAAATTTCTGTGATCAGCTAGAGGAGGAAGAGAGATGAACAGATATGGAACAGAAAACTTGGTGATCCTTTTGACCTTCTGGATCCACAAGTCAGATTACCAGATGTCTCATTTTTCTGGCAGTGCGGCTTCAGTGTTCTGGGACCCCCTGACTGATACTGTCTGCATCTAGACATTGGAAACCTGGACAGACCTTTGGCACACCCTCTTTTCCTTCAGTCATTGGAGCTCAGAGATAGGACATAACTGAATCAGACCTTAAGAAGCAGGTGGAATCAGGAAATTCCAACAGGGATCATTATTTTCTTTATTCACCAATTCTATGCCTATTCCAAGACTGGAATATATTGGGAAATAGATTGTTTTCTATGTTTAAAGATTTTATTTTTATTTATTTCACAGAGGGAGAGAGATCACAAGGAGGCAGAGAGGCAGGCAGAGAGAGAGGGGGAAGCAGGCTCCCCGCTGAGCAGGGAGCCCGATGCGGGCCTCGATCCCAGGACCCTGAGATCATGACCTGAGCCGAAAGCAGAGGCTTTAACCCACTGAGCCACCCAGGCGCCCTGTTTTCTATGTTTAAATGTGAGTTTCTAGTTAATCCCACTACACAGTCCCAATACCACTTTTCTACCTAATTTGTATGAAATTTTACCAAGTAAAGTTATTTTAGCAAACATTGTCCCCCAAGGGCATAGGACAAGTTGGGGGTGGAGCAAAGGTGAGTAAAGATTATCAAAACACTAGTATAATTTAGTTAGAAGAGTTTACTGTTTTACTACTTAGCTGGGTTATCTGAGAGATTGGTAGCTTTGTGGGAAGATATAGAGGAGTGGTGGCTTATTGGCTGGGCCAGAAGAAGGCAGAACTGTTTAAATGAGAGTTAAAATAGGATATTTGGGGCTGCCAGAGAGCACCATGCAAACTCAGGCAAATTGAATGTCTTGCAAGAGTATCTGCACATGTGGAAAGCAGATGAAATAGGAAAGAGGTTCTAAAAAGCAAGTGGAAAAAAGGACAAAAATAGAGAAACCAGAAAAAAAAAAGGAAAAAAGGGGTGCCTGGGTGGTGTAGTCGGTTAAGCCTCTGACTCTTGGTTTCAGCTCAAGTCAAGCTCTCAGGGTCCTTGGATCCAGCCCCAAGTCAGGCTCCATGCTTAACATGGAGTCTGCTTGAGATTCTCTCCCTCTCCCTCTGCTCCTCCCTTTCATGCTCATTCTTTCTTTCTTTCTAAAATAAATAAATAAATCTTCAAAAATTAATTAATTCATTAAATAGCTACAGTATTTCCATGACCTGAGGTTATGAATCTTCTGATACTACTCTCAAATTATTGTATACCCTGAGTTGGAGTTTTTTGGTTTAGACTTATTATGATTTACAATAGCAAGGATAAATTTATATAAGATAGAAACTCTTGATTTATATGTATGATACGAATCAAATCACAAAGTGAAACTCATAAACTGTTCTAATTTGCAGTGCCCCCTACTTTTTTTTTTAAGCTGAACTGTAAACTTTTTATGTAGCTATCCCTATTTCCTTTTGTGTGTTCTTTTGAGAGAAAATGACTATAAAAGGCCTTTACAGAACAATAGACTTGAGGAAATTTGCTTTTAAGTAAATGGATTATTCTGGTAAATAAGAAGTGGAGTTCATATTCATCAATGGTATTGATGTCAAAATTATTCTTTAATATTTCTTAAGTAATCTAGAAGAATAAATTTTCTATGTAAACAAGTTGTACTCTTCTAGGTATTAAAATGCTAAACCAATAGAAATACACTACAGGGAGAACTTGAGAAAATTCTCGAGTGCACTAAAAGGAGGCATATAAGTCTCTTAGTTCAGGTAGCTAAAGAACTAATGACAAAAATGTTAACTGTATTCAAGATTTTAGCATCTAAATTATTAATTATTTATGAGAATTGTCATTTTTCCCTGAGATGATTTTGTCCACTCTGTTTCTTTGACCATACTGGGAAGAATGTGGAATGGTATAGGAACAATCAATCAAAAACTAGTATCTTAAAGTTCTATGTGTGCTCTGGACAGATATACCTCCAGGAAGACCAAAACACTGGTATGGTCTTCCATATGTATGTATACCATCCATACACACACACACACACACACACACACACACACACACACACATACATATATATGTGTGTGTATATATATATGACATATAACCAAGGCAATAAAGATACACAGTATTGCATATGAAAGGAAGTAAGTCAGACCTAAAGTCTAGTTCTCAGTCTTTAACTAGTTTAAACCTTGGCCCAGGTACTATCTCTGAGTTTCTTCCCTTTAAAAAAAAAAAAGAAAAGCTGGAGTAAAGAATATTCAAGGACACTTTCTGCTCCCAAATGCCGATTATAAAAATGAATTGACTTCAGAAAGACGAAGGAAGCAAGGAAGGGAGGGAGGGAGTTAAAACACCAAAATAGTGTGAGATATGTAAAATCATAGTATAAATGGATACAGAAAACACAGACTCACTTTCCCAGGATGGAAAATATTAGCAGTATTATTTTTAGATGCCTCAAAGGTTATTAGCTAGATAAAATAATTCATAGTAATGCTACATTTATTATACTTCATCAAGAATGGATTGAGAATCTAACATTTTTAGGTTATTAAGGCCTATTCTTTTTAATCACCAGAACTTTTAAAATACTAGCATTTTGCTAGATAACTTTCAAATTATATCACTTCTATAAATGTCATATACTAAATGCATTCAGAGACTTTTGGGTGACTGATATAAATTGTGATGCTCCATCTTGGGCGGTTCCAAGGCAAGGTAGTCGTGGATTTGTGTAGGTAATTATGTAGTCCTCACATTAAACATCATTAATATCACCAAGAAATAATAGTGAGCCTTGTAATTATTTGTTTACTATTTGATCTAATTAGTTATTTGTTTAATTTTAGGATCTAGTTAGAAAATTGGTCAGGGATTTTCTGGGCACTTTGAAATTGTTAGGAGAGGAGAGGAGCCATTATGATAGGGTTGTTTATCTAAAAAAAAAATCCAAATAAGCTTCATTAGAATTCAGTAATATATGAGAGCAAGTTGCATATCCCAGCCTTTGAATTATTGCTCAGAAACAGGGGCATGCCATTGTGAAAATCGTCTAAAACTTTTTGTAGAGAAATACTTTATATAGACAGCCACTTACATATGTGGCAGTTTTCATATGTAGATAGGAAACCTGACACACATGTGAAGACCTCAAACTAATTGTAGAAGAAAAAGTAAGTCTGCCTTTTTTAGGGACTCCTTTCTGGAGATCTGCAGGGTCAGTTTCAAAGCTAATGAATAAGGTAACTTTCGACCTGATGACTGGTTTTTTATTACATCGCTGTAAGACAAGATCTGGTAAACAAAGGGATTGATTTCTTCCCTCTAGTTAACACATTGATTGCTTCTCTCAAATTTATCCTCAGCTTTCCCACTATCCACAGTTTGAACAAGCATAGACCCTAGTAGTCACTGACCCACCGCTTCTACCCCCGCCCCCCAAAAAACCAGGAAGGTTTCTTTTCTACCTCTTATCATTAAATTTAGGACTCATATATTTAGAAGAATAGAAACTTCAAGGAGTACTTAAGGTTTTATCAAATAGATTTATGTTTTGCTTTAATATTTTAAAAGACTATTTTATCAGGCAGTCAGATATGGTTAAATTTATTCAGTTTATCTTTTCATGGGAATGTTTCTTTCATTTACATTATGAACAATAGTGCAGCAAAATTCAGTTAAGTGAATTTGGTCTGCCTTTTGGTTGATTAATATCTACTTAGTTTTATTGATAACTTTTTAAATTCATTTGGCTTTTCTTTAAATTGTCCATTAAAATGTTTAGTTATGGAGCATGTAAAGACTGATACACTATCAAAAGATTCTTGATATTCCCTGATAAACTATGTGGTTTTTGATGGCACAGTTTTATGGCAGCTGCAGTTGGTTAAAGAAATGTTTACCATTGTTAACTTTTCTAAAACCTTCTGAACCTGTTGCCATGTTATTTTAAGCCATGTCTCTGAGATAACGTGGTCTGTCTTATTCTTCCTACCACTTCTCCAAAGCTAGCCCCACTTCAGTTTTATGGACCTTATTGTTCCCTTAATTATCTCCCCACTCTCATGCCTAGCACACATGTTTATTCAATAAATATGAGCTTGCTTTTTATTTTCAGTCTCTTCTATACTGCTTATTCTTTGTCTTCAAGAATACAAGCACTCTCCCTGATCCTGAAAGGTACTTTTGCTCTGCTATTCCTGTCCTCTAAAATACCATCCTTTTTACATTCTTATGCCCTCCCTGCAGTTCATATCCACACTCACTGTCTCAGTTTCCTTACTACTCACTGTCATGGATAGACAGGGAGACTGGGAGTGGGTAGTAATTATCATGAGCAAAAATCAGCCATTTTGTTCCAGCACCATAGAAGTGCCCATAATCTGTCCCCACAAAAGGGACAGACTTTAGTGTAGAGAACAGGACTATAGCAAAAGTATAAGGAGTCTTCCTCTTTCACATAGGCAAGAGTTATGACAACAACCTCTCTGAAGTAGTGGAAAGGTAATAGATGGAAAGCAGTGGACCTCAAGGAATTCCTGTAATTAAGGAAGAGAAGGACAGTGAGTTATAGAGGTTGGGGGGTTGGTGGTTAGAATTCCTTAACTTTTAGAATGTTAGATTCAAACTAATTTGCAAAAGCACCCCCCTCTACCCAAAGGCTACTCATTGACTCTAGATTAAGAATCCAGTCCTTTAATTATTTTGTGGACTTTACTTACTCTCCTCTTCATCTTTGGATATGGCAAAACTCCAGGATCCATAGCTTCTCCTTTTCTTGCCTCTTATTTTCTTCACTTTTCTCCTTCCTTTCATTAGTTAACCCTCTCTCCCTACCAAAACCAAAATGGCTGTCTCCTCCCTAAGGAAAAAGAGGGTTTTTTTCAAGCCCTACCCCTGCATGTGTGACATCCACAAAATGTCACATAAAACCACCATGCAACTGAGGGTTACTGGGGGGTGGGAGGGTAAGGACAGGGTGGATGGGTTATGGACATTGGGGAGGGTTTGTGCTTTGGTGAATGCTGTGAAAGATGTAAGCCTGATGATTCACAGACCTGTACCCCTTCGGCAAAGAATAAAAATAAAATTAAAAAAAAAAAAAAACCACCGTGCCCCCTCAACTGGGCATACAGATACACGGATGATCTGATAAAAGAGAGTAAATGAATGGAAGAAAGTGGGCAGCATGGGCCACAAGTAAAGTGACGATATTCAGTTTATTTTAAAGATTATCTTAAAGATGGCTTTGTCAAAATGTCTTATCTTAAAATCTCTGGTCATCTTTTCCTTTCTTAGATTTTCTTTTAGATGTTGGGCACTTGGTTATAGAGATCTTTTAAATTAAAAGTGCCCCTATCCTAGAATAGGTTGAATGCCTTTCTTGCTAGCTTATTTGTGCAGTTGTCCTTCCATTTTCAATTTCTGTTGATCAAAGACAGTTATCTTTTTCTCTGTCCTGGGACCTAACACACTGTTTCATGCTCAGTATTGATAGGTGAATGGGAGTATGGACGGGTGGATGGATGAATGGATTTTAAAGAAGACTTTTAGCAGATTTTAATTGTAAGTGGGATGGTAAATCTTCCTTTTAGGCTAATGAAGAGTAACTACCACATCCATTAATTTTATTCTAGAACCACCGAGTCATCAGCCATGGTAATTGGGATTCTCTCGCCTTCCTAGGTATAAGATTATAGGTTGAAATTGGACTAATGTGAAATAAAACAACCTAGGATCTTCCTGTTCCTCAGTGACAACCAATATAGCTACTAAAGCTGATTTTGAGAAAACAGCATCTCTTCAAACCTGATCAGTAGGACAGTGGTTTTCCAACTGTCTTTCACCTATTAATTTGAGGAGCTGCCCTACAACTTCTCAGTTAAGCAGAAAAGATAATGTATAATCTTCTTTCAGTTTTAGGCTTTTGCTCCCATTCATTTTTCACAAATCTTAGCATCAGCTTGGTTGCTTGGTTGGTTGTTTTTGTTTTGTTTTGTTTTGTTTTGTTTTGTTTTTTAACCAGAATCTGGTGTAATTTAGTGCAAAATTTAGATATTTAGGTGCCAATTTGATTAAGTCAGTAATGGGGCTTTGCAACAGAAAATATTTTTATTTTTTTAATTTGTTTCTAAAGATTTTATTTATTTATTTGAGAGAGTGGGAGGAGCAGAGAGAGAGGGAGAAGCAGATTCCATGCTGAGTGTGGAACCCAGTGCAGGGCTCAGTCTCACAACCATGAGATCACGACCTGAACTGAAATCAAGAGCTGGACACCCAACCGACTGAGCCACCCAGGCACCCTCAGAAAACGTTTTAAACTATAGTATTAAAACACTGTTTCCCTTGCTAGGGTCTGGTGGGAGAGATGAATGAGGAGTGACTGCTGAAAGGTTTCCCTTTGAGTAATGACAGTGCTTTGAAACTAGACAGAGGTGATGGATGGTTGTACAACATTGTGAATGTATGAAATGCCACTGAATTGTGCACTTTAAAATGGTTAATTTGGGGGCACCTGGGTGGCTCAGTCATTAAACGTCTGCCTTCGCCTCAGGTCCTGATCCCAGGGTCCTGGGATGAATCCCTGTGTCGGGCTTCCTGCCCACCGGGAAGCCTGCTTCTCCCTTTCTCACTCCTCCTGCTTGTGTTCCCTCTCTCACTGTCTCTCTTTGTCAAATAAATAAATTAAAATAAAATATTTTAAATGGTTAATTTTATGTTATGCAAATTTACTTTAAGATTGTACTATTTCTTAAATTTTTTTATTCTATGCCATGTCTGTGAATTGTCAAAATGTATGCTTTAGCTCAGAGAATAATGTCTTCCTGTAGCTAGTATGGTTATATAATTATCCCTTAAATTACAACACTAGAGTGAAAATGAAAGTCACTGGGTAAATGCTCAAATAACACGAATTAACCAGAGTTATCCCGAGAAGACCAGGAGAACGGTCACATTACCTAAAGCTAACACCAGATACTTGTATGTAAAAGCTCACCGCACTCCTTGCTATCTGTCTACATCATTAGATCCAATATCATCATAAATTCTTAACGCTTATATACAGAACTTGATTCTTTGAAGAAAGTCATTCTGTGTAGAATTGATAGAAACTTCCAACAGGTAAAAAGCCTATTTCAGACAGAGTAATAATCTTACTGAGTTAAAAAGCAAAATAGAATGGAGTAAAAGCATTCTTATTTTTAATAAAGCAACGAAACTTTAACAGTTGGGTAGGTTAGTCCATGCATGTAGTGGTGCCTACATACACATCACACAGTATATTTAAATTAATGAAAGATGGAAATATATCTTAGTAATATGCTTATTCTCAAACTTTTGGCTGGTCTAGTTCCCCAAGCTACCTTTAGTTCTCAGACATATTCTAATTTTAGCAGATAGTGCCTTAGTTATATGTACGACATTTCTGTGGCCTTTCTCTGTAAGTTGATTATTAGCTCATTGATTTAGTTTTAGGTTTATCGTGTCTTTTTTTCTTTTAAGCCAGTATTTTAATGTACTGTGTGTTTACTGTTACCAATAAAAGTCGTTTCACAGGGGCGCCTGGGTGGCTCAGTCGTTAAGCGTCTGCCTTTGGCTCAGGTCATGATCCCAGGGTCCTGGGATCAAGCCCCACATCAGGCTCCCTGCTGGTGGGAAGCCTACTTCTCCCTCTCCCACTCCCCCTACTTGTGTTCCCTCTCACTATCTCTCTCTCTGTCAAATAAATAAATAAAATCTTTAAAAAAAAATAGTTTCACATACAAAGTTAAGAATGGGCTCTAATATGTATCTTTCCTTTTCTTTAGAACTGTCAAGTAATCCACCTCTAGCTACCATCCTTATTCCTCCTCATGCTCGGATTCAAGCAGCTGCTTCAACCCCTACAAATGTCACAGCAGCCTCAGGTGAGAACATAAGTCTCTTCTCTAAAAACATTCTATTTTTTTTTTTAAGATATGATTACCTCCATTTTATTTCATGTGATGTCTGTGAACATTTCATACCCTCCACATTTCAAAAACATAGCACAGCCAAATGAATAAATGTAAATAAAATGTTGCTTTATTTTCAAAACACAAAAGGACCCCATAAATACTTTATATATAAATTATAAATATCTTATTATAATGTTAAATTCTGTCCTCTTAGTTATCTTTAAAGTCATGGTTTCTATATAATTTCTTGATAAATACACATCCAGTGAGATGCCCATAGCAGAAAGCAATCTGTACAAATATAATATTATTGAAGATAATTTACTTTAGTTTCATCAGTCTGACTATAAATTATATTTGTATGCTGGAGAGGCAAACTTTCAACAAGTATAAAATACAGATTGGTATAATTTGATC
The DNA here is from genome assembly GCA_002007465.1 of Ailurus styani. Taxonomy (NCBI): domain Eukaryota; kingdom Metazoa; phylum Chordata; class Mammalia; order Carnivora; family Ailuridae; genus Ailurus; species Ailurus styani. The sequence continues at coordinate 1,343,388 of LNAC01000349.1, read as the reverse complement.
ATTTGAAAGCACTAAAACTAATGCAAATACATTTAAGATTTAGATCAGAATATGACTAGATCTTGTCTGTCTTAGGAAAAAAAAAATGCCTTCATGGTCTTCCACGTTAGAGCTCTGGTATACTGCTGGTCTCTTAGCCAGCTAATGGGGCCTGTTTTAGTGAGAATTCAGATATTCTGAAAATATCCAACCTTTGAATGAATTTAAAAGTTCTTCAGAGAATCGCTAGATGCTGTTTAAATTAAGTTAGAAATATAATAACACAATTGGACTCAGAACTTGGTACCCTTTTTTATCCCCCTCTGAAAAGCAGATGCCAGGAGCTGACTCCATTTTCATTAAATCATCTATTGCATTGAGCTGAGTTGAGTCCGACTCATTTTTGCCTAAGGGCATTGATGCTGCAGGAGATAAAATCTTTCATTATTAGTTCTTGGAATTCCACAGTAAGGCCATAATCCATCCCCTGTTGTCTGATGCCCAGTTGTTTGTTCCTGTGCAAAGATTTTTTAGAGCATTGCTAATAAAGGTGAGAAACATTTCTAGTCCATGTCCTACATTCGTTCTAGAAAATGTCTGGAAGGAAAGGTTTATTTTCTAGTTCTGGTTCCATAAGCACATGCTACTTTGAGAAAGTGATTTGAACTTTATTAGTTTTAATAATGTCTTACTGGTTTTCTCAGTCTGTAAAATGAGTGGCATTGCTCTCCTAGAATAATGTTGTAAAAATCAAATATGTGCTGAATTGTGCTTTAAATTTTTTAAATATAAGAATTTTAAAACTATGACCAATTTATTTAGAAGGAAGATAGAATTGCTTTTGTGAGCTATTAATATAAACCTAATAAATCCCTAACCCAAGTTAGATTTTAGATTACATTGATTGTTCAAAGCATAAAAATAGCCCCTAACCCTGAACTAATGCAGTTACTTGTTGAGCTAGTTCCAGGAGTTTTATTAGAATTGCTTTAGACTATGAATAAAAATTAAGTTAGAAATATAATAACACCAATTATGATTGGTAAGTTTTGGGTAATTTTAAATTATGTCCTTAGTGTGAGATACTAAACAAGTTAAAATTTTTGGGCAAATTGCCCAGTATAACCTGATTTTTAGGTTGCTTCAATACAAGTTACAGCAGATCCCCCGAAATATTTCATTGCTATATGTACATTCTTAAAGCCATTTAAATCAGATTTCGACATGAATATGCAAAATGACATTGGACTCTGATCCTAAGAGTTTACTTCAAAGTCGAAGTACATTAGAGTATGAGGAATTTTAGAGGAATAGTAGGCTGAGGCTAAGGACAGAATTAAAATTAGTTGGGAAAAATGCCTGCCTTGAGTATTTTGATAAATAGTTACCAAAGAGGATATCAGATACTGCTTTGAGCTTCCTAGTGGCTAAAGTAAATAAAGGAATGTTACCTGTTGAAATTTCCCATTGTTCATTAGATAAGCACCCTGTTGGCTTAGGAGAAGCAGTATGTTTCTGGGCCCGCTGTTTGAGAATTATTTCTCCCTTGGGGCCTCAAATTTGGGTACTGTAAGAGAGAGATTAAGTGAAGGTCCCTTTACCATTCCAATAATAAATGTAATAATGAGCCTCATATGGATACTTTTTTAAGTGCCCCTCGGTGTGAGCCAGTGACAAAACACCGCAGTATAGTCAGAGGGAAAGTTTACTTTGAGGCCAAAGTAATGAGAACCAAGTATGTTACCAGACATATCTCAGGAAATGCTGATCTAGATGAAGGAATTGTGTGACATTGATGACTGTCTATATTTAAATAAATATGTATGTGTATGTATATTTTTTAAATAAGAATTTGGTAGTGTGGGTTATATTCTATAATAAGACCTTAAAATATACATGCTCTTGTTGTCTCTCTTGGCTTCAGTTTCCTTATCCATAAAACAGGAATCGTAAATACCCACTACATAGACTTGTGAAAAGTAAGATGTAATGTGTACAAAGTACTTAGCTGGTGTTATGTTCAGAGTTCAGATGGTGACTGCAGGTGAATTGATTAAGACCTGTTCGAAAGCATTACTGTATATAACAAGAATCATCAGAGTTCATACTTTTTAGGTCACTAATCCCACTTTAGAGATCTTAACTTCAGGATATTTCTAATAGAAGACAGAAAGCTACCATGTACAGAGCTAGAAATAGGAATAATTATATAATAACCAAAAGGACAGCCAATCTGATCTGAATGATCAACAGGAAGAAATTGTTTTGATACATTATGAAATCTCCATCTTTATGTAATCATAAAAAAATCAGTTATGTAGCTTATAGACATTTGTAGAAATATTGACCAGATCTCATGTACCATGTTGGTAACTGCCAAAATGAATGTTTGCATGTTCATAGGGACAAGATAAAAATACACAAAAATTAAAACAGCTGTGTTAAATTAGTGGGATGGATGGATTTTTTTTCTCAAAAATTCTCATATTCTTTCTAAATTGTTTTTAAAAAGTACCTCAGTATCAGTAGGCATTATAATTGATCATGGCTCTGATGAGAAACTTTTGAAAATTACATATACTATTCTTAATAGTCCATAAAGTATAATTTTACATATGTATAATATATAATTTAGTATATAACCTTAGTGTATATAATATATAATTTTAACATACATGTTTTATATATATATACATGTAAATTTTATATATAAATTCTGATTTTCTCCATACCCCCAACAGATCCTCTCATTTACTCCATTTGGGAGACCACTCATCTAAACTATTTAGAGTATAATGAATCTTGAGAAATTATAGTTTTACTGATCAGGAATGAACCACTTTAGAAATCGTGTGGTCCAATGCCATGTGAGTTAAGTGTGAGATATGGTAGGGAATTTCAGCTAGAGCAGTTTTCTCTCTATCTGTTTTGTATATCAGTCTTCTGGGTAAGGTTTCTTTTAGTACGATGATTGTGCTCTTAAATTTAAAAAATACTGATTTCTGCTCATGTTTCTTAACTGCTGAGAAGAAAGTCATCTATGCCATACTTATGTATATCAGTAACTGGAAGCTCATTACTGCAAAAATAAACACATTCCATCTTTGTATCATTCTATTAGAAAGTTTATCCTTTTTTCACCCGAAATTTGCCCTCCTATACTTTCTTCCACTCAGTGATCCTATTCAGGGGTTACACACAAAGGTCCTTCAAATTTTAATGATGGCTAACCGCCTTCCATATTAATGAGGGTTTCAAATCCTAATCCTGAATATGTTCTAAGTGTCAGGATGTTGGGGTTTTCTATACAATTATATATCACCTACACATTTCATAAACATAACAGTTTTTTGCTTCTGTTTAAGTAACTAATGAAACATAGCAAACAGTACAAGGCAGGGCTTCCTTAGAGATGTTTTTGCCTTTTCCAAGTTACTGATAAAATAAGTTAAATGGTACTAAGGGATACTTACCACAGATTATTCTTCTGGGGATTTCTGAATGATTATTTACCCCTCTTGTTGTTTGCTTAGCTATAGACCAACCTTAAAATACTCATTTGTATAATAATGTTTTGAAAAACTTTGTAAAATGTTTTGTTGTTGTTAAGAAAATTTTTAAGAAAGTTTTTCCATCCATAAGGTAACTGTCAAAAATGGAAATTAAACTTTTTTTTTTAAAGACTTAGGGAAATTTCTAATGTCTACTATTTGCCCACTGTGAGTTTCTGTAAACCATTTTGAATTTGTTTCTTGGACTTTAGATTCTGGATTTAAAGACATTTAAAATGTGTAGATTGCCCTCACCTTCCTTGGGCTGCATTTTGTTTATTAGGATTTTTGTTATATCCTTTCCAGGTTGAAAACCCTTCTAACAGAAAAGGGAATCATGATAGGAGTTGGACAAGGTCTGTCTTCTCTTTTTACCTGGTCAGGGGGTTTAATTTTTTTTTGACCTTGTTTTGAATATCTTATGCTATTTATTTAAACCAAATCTGGCCTGTTCTTACAGGTTCACATTGTTATTTTCTGTTCTTCCTTGAACGTGTGCCCTTTTTCTTAAAGTTATCTGTATTTAAAATGATGAGCTAGCTCATCAGAGAAAACCCTTTTAGTTGGTTTCTTTGGTTCTTCTCCCTTTACTTTGTTTGCATTGAGATGATTGTTGCAATTGCTTGGTCAGAGTTTTGTGGTTTTTTTCTAATTTTCTATATCTTGTCAGTTTTGAGCTCCTTTTGAAGACTATAGCCACAAAATCATGCTTATTATTCCCTGAACTTTTTGAAATCCATTTTACTGAAGTCATGGCTCAGATTTAGCCAGGGCCCGTGGTTTCCTTTACTTACTGCTACAGTTAATTTTACTCCAGAATTCCTGTCACCTACATCACCAGCCAGTTCTTTCTAGTTGGGCAGAATTAAACCCTTAATAATTTATCCCATTGTTTGTTTCCACTAATTTTGAGAGTTGAAATGTTAGACAGATTAGATTAAGTCCATGGATCAGATACTTTATAAAATCATAGTTACCGTCCTTTCATCCCCTCCCCAAGTACTGCTATCCTTTGCCTCTTTGCCAGTGTACCGTGTGCTTTGGGAAAGCTCTATCTGTATCTTGTCTGGTTTTAGCATCTGTAGGGTATTGCCCTCAAGTGTTTCTTTTACCAACTGTTTTCCTTTCTGTTGTCTCTTTATCTTAACCCAAATACATATGGAATTTCTAAAAATATATAGCTTTTAAAAGGGGGGATTTTTTTCTACTAAAAACGTAATATATAGTTATTTTAGAAAATAAAAGTCTCCCTTATTCTCAATTCTAAAGATAATGAAAGGTAACATCGTTTTACATTTTAGTCTGTATATGAATGGGCAGAGAGAGATGCCTTCTTTTTTTTTTTTTTTAGTGGACCCTGCTGTGGGGGTATATGACTGTGCATCCTAAGCCGGTACCATAATTTATTTAACTTAATTTCTTATTCATAGACACTTTTATTGTATCTCAGTCTTTAGAAGTAAAATTGCCAAGTCAAAAGATAATAAAAGATTTTTTGAGATTTTGAAATATATCAAATTGCCTTCCAGAAAACCATCCCAGTTTATACTGCCCACTTGCAGTTCACATATTTTTCCATTTCTCCATTACCTTGACATTAGCCAGCCCAGGGTGGGGGGTGGGGAGGTATTGCATGCATGTGTCCACATGTATTTTTAGATATTACTAACTTGGTAGCCAAAGAATGTGGGTGTCTTTTTTAGGTACAGTGCTATACCCATTTCCTCCTTTTGGCTCTGTGTTTGAAATACAGACTTCCATCCACATGTGCCAATTTGAGAGACTGACACCAATGAGGATGTATCTATCCTGAGTTAAGGTTTCAAGTTTGCTTGGCAAGTTTTGTATGTAGATACCTAAAGTCAAGCCTGCTTAGTCATTATTTTCCTCAGAGCAGCATTAAGTATCACTTCAAGGAAATTTTCTTTTTATTCAAAACATGTTTTCTCCTATTGAGTCCAAATTTTTACTTGAATTTCTCCCCCTCCAAAAGTATTGTAAAAAAATCTTGGTGAAGTTGATCTTGATGAAGATCAACTTGATGAAGATAATGTTCTATGAAACATTCTTCTAGATGTTCTTCAAATGTTCCTCAGTTCCTTGCCTGAAGTCGCCTGCTGATACTCATATGCCTTTTTCTTATTCTTTGTTCCAAATTAAATCTTTTAACTTAAAAGGTGCAAATGTTTCCTAGTTCCTCCTGGCCTTCAGTTACCTACCCTGAACGACCAACCCTCCTAAATAAAATGTGCTCTACCCCTGAGACCTGAGCACCTAAGATCTCTCCGCTACTGGCAGATAAGATATAAGGTCTTACTGACAGGCCCTCCAACTTTATTAGTTTTTTGGTTGACTTGCTGGCATCTGCATTGCAATTCTGTTTTTGAAATGAGTGAAGCCACTTTGGTGTCTTGTGTCACACCTTTTCCTCAGAAAAATGAGAAAAGAGAGGTAATAATGCTTTGCTGAGGAGGGGTCACCCCCCTCATTATTATATACCCCAAATTATCAAAGTCATAGTAGATATTATAAAGAGAAAAACGAAAATTGAGTCCTTCTCTTTATACTTGATATTTATATTTCATTAATGTAAATTATGATTTCAATTTAACTGTGTTTTAGGGTATACATTTGATTCTCTGTGAAAAATGGTCTCTTTTGTTCCTGTGTCAGTTACTAATACCTGAAACATAGTTTTTAATAAAGACATTTCCACTTGCAACAGCTTGAATAGGAACTTCCTGAGTATAAATAACATATCTCAGGCTGCCAAAATTTTTTAGAGGAGTTGACCTGTCATGAGACATTTGTAACTATTATAGAATGAGATAGTGGTAAATAGAAACACATAAAATGGGCTCAGAGAAATTAAAGGAAATAAGGAAATAAAAGTATACTTAAAGTTAACCAAATATAAAGTATGTGTAAAATACGAAAAGGATTTGATATGTGAAATACGCTGTTTTGCTAATCTGCCAGTAATAAAGATATTAAAAATTTAAGGATTTTGTAGCTTTTGAGAACTTGAAACGTGTTTATGATAAATAGGGAATGAAGTTTTTATTTTTATTTAATTTCAGTTCAATTTAAGTAACCATACGTAGTTAGCAGCCACTCTATAAGAGTACAGATAGAACATTTTGGGCCAAACAGTGAACACTTGTATCACTTAAAAGGCTTTGTCTTTTAGATCCATAGTTGCAGAATACTGATTCATGGTGGCAGAACATTTGGAACCCCAGCCTCCTATGTTTACTCACTGTGCTTTCCTTCCAGCCTGTTTTCTTATTTGCTACTCTCTTTTTTTTTTTTTTTTTAAGATTTTATTTATTTATTTGACAGAGAGAGAGATCACAAGTAGGCAGAGAGGCAGGCAGAGGGAGTAGGGAGAAGCAGGCTTCCTGCTGAGCAGAGAGCCCGATGCAGTGCTCAATCCCAGGACCCTGAGATCATGACCTGAGCCGAAGGCAGAGGCTTAACCCACTGAGCCATCCAGGTGCCCCCAGCTACTCTCTTTTTATTTAAACACTTTGGCAACAGTTTATAAATGTGGGGCCTTCCATTCATTTTCCTTCCCTCCCCATTGGCACATTTGATTAAACACGTTTGGAGGGAGAATGGACAGGGCACATTAGAAGCGGGGGGGCGGGGTTTAGGGAAAAGTTGTCATGGTGACAACTTTTGGTTTATGACCTGAGCAACTAGGTGGAGCATTTTCCTCAGTATTGAGACAGCAGCTCAACAAATCCATGACTCACTTATCTAGCAACTCTTGCAGATCTCTGAGAATATAGGAGGTGGGGGAGAAACTATGGGTCCAATCCTAGAAAAATGTGTGTGTGTCATATATGGAATTTCACACATTAAAATTTTGTCTAGGACAAAATTGGGAACCTGATAACGTTAGGGGTTATCACCCTTGGCTTCACTATGGTGTTGCCCTACTTGTCATTTTTATCTCTGAAGTCACCACAGAATAAAATTGGTTTCAGTAAATACATGTACAAATTCCCTTGGCCATATCCAACACAAAAGCCATAGAACTGTAGACTCTTAGAATTAGCAAAAAAAAAAAACCAAATGATCATCTGATGCAATTCTCCTTGTCTTTTGTGTATTTTATTAGGAGCGTACCTATATATCTTATAGAGGACTACTAGGTCAGGGATGCTCTCATGATGAGGCTTGTGGGTGTAAATTCTACCTGGCATTTAACTTATTTGACCTGTGTGTATGTTCAAGATACCCCAAAATTTAGCAGCTTAAAACAAGAATTAACATTTATTGTCTCACATAGTTTATGTGGGTCAGGAATTCAGAAGCAGCCTAGCTGGATGGTTCTAGGTCAGGGTCTTTTCTGAGGTTGTAGTTAAATGTCAGCTAGGGCTGCAGACATTGGGATGCTTACCTGGGGCTGGAAGATGTACTTCCAGGATGACTCATTTATGTGCTTAGTGAATCAATCCTGGCTGCAAGAGGCCTCAGTCCCTTACCATTTTGTACCTCTCCATAGGGCCACGTAAGTGTCTCACATTGTGGCAGCTGGTTTTCTCTGGACCAACTGATCTAAGAAAGAGGACAAGGTAGAAACCACAGTATCTTTTATGTCCTAATCCTGAAAGTCATACACCATTGTCTCTGCAAATATCCTATTGGTTACATAGGTCAGCCCTATTATTGGGGGAAGGGACTGCATTAGGACATGGACACCCAAAAGACATGACTCATTGGGGCCATCTTGGAAGGGAGCTACCACAGTGTGCAAGAATGATCTTAATACCTTTGTACCTCAAAGCTGATCATTCTCTCTATTCCTCAAGTCCATCTTTGGTTGGTTGGTTTGTTGCTTGGTTCTGAGGTAATATCAGAAGGATGGTAAGGGGCATTGATTTCTAGGAAGCTTGAAATATCACCTTTGTATTTGTTTCCAAAGCACTTATATCTCTGCATACCCCATACAGACTGAGAATTAGAAAATAAAATAACTGTATTTTTAATTCTTCTTATTATAAATTCATGGATCTGTTTTAATATAGTAACCCTTTTAAACAATAGAAATAGGCTTCTAGAAATCATAGTGGATTATGAAGGAGTTAGGTCTGAATGAAAGTCCCCTTAGGTTCTTTTCTTCCTTTGCTAGGAAATCTTTTCTGCTGTGTCTTGTAGTACCCATAAAGGCTATCATTCTCTTCCTCTAATACCTCTGTGCTCAGTTCTCCCATTTGTTAGCTCTGCAACCATGGGCACATTGCTTAATTTCTTTGTGCCTCTATTTTCCCATTTGCAAAATGGGGGCAATAATTGTACCTATTTCTTGGGGTTGCTCTATGGGCAGGCAGTGTACATAGTATGATGTCTGGTACATTGGTGAGCATTCAGTTGCTGCCACTGAGATTATGGTGGTGGTGATGGTTATTGCAGTCACACTAAACTATACAATTTATGTATTTTTAGGTGTCTCTTTTGCCTTTCCATTTACTGAACAATTACTATAACCCAGGTACTGTGCTAAGCCCTTCCTAGGCCTTATTTCATAGGCAAGTGGTACTATCTCCATTTTATAGATGAGGAAATTGAAGCATAAAGAGGTTAAATAACTTGTTCCATTGTCACATAACTATTAAGTGGTACAGTTGGGGTCTCATACTCAATGTTTGTGGAGTTGGATTAGATTGAAGAAGATACATCATTGTGAATTTCAGGATAGCACCTCAAGACTAAAAACAAGACTGTACAGTCTTTGGTTGTTCATAATTGAATTGGATGCTTTATAATCAAAAGTTGTTAGTAGTCCTCAAAACCATAATGCCAACTAACCTCAGTTTTACCAGTATGAATGTGGAAAGGAAAGGGAATGCAGGAGATAGGAGCAAAATTAATTGTGCTGCATTTAAGGAGTTACTGTTTAAATACTTGAGGGGCGCCTGGGTGGCTCATTGGGTTAATAAGCCTCTGCCTTCAGCTCAGGTCATGATCCCAAGGTCCTGGGATTGAGCCCTGCATCGGGCTCTCTGCTCAGCAGAGAGCCTACTTCCCCCTCTCTCTCTGCCTGCCTTTCCGCCTACTTGTGATCTCTCTCTCTCTGTCAAATAAATAAATAGAATCTTTTTAAAAAATAAATATTTGAGGAGAAATGTTATAGAAATTACAGTAAACATCCAAATCCAGTGACAGTTTTTAATTAATGAACATTTTTATTGTAAAAAGCACATATTAACTATGTAAAATAAGTTTACAGAATTGGGAGTAGGAGCAAAGTAAGTATGTACCAAGAAGAACTTACAAAATGTAGTTTTATTCAGTCAGTAAGGCGGGTGTTCTGTGGGAGCTACTCTTGAGTTTGTAGAGCTTAACATTTTCTCTGTTGTGCCTTTCTCCTCCCTGTACTTTGCCTCTGAAAAGCATCTTTCTGTTCTTTTTCTCACAAAGGATGTATATAATTTGATTTTAAATGTAATTTGTTGCTAGGCAAAGGTTTTTTGTTTTTATTTGATGAATGCAGTCCTGTGACTTTAGCTTTCAAGGATATTTGTAGTCAAAATATTTAGCTGTTAAAATTTTACTTAATAGGGGATATGGAGATAATTCAGAGAAAAAATTATGACGTCATTAAATTACAAACCTGAGAAGCCTAAATGTCTTTTCATATTTTATTATTCAGAAGTTGAATTTGTTTCTTCAAATTCATGCACACAATAGGATTTTGCTAAAGAGTGAATTAACATAATGAACTGGATGGCTATGTAAATGAACCTTAGTGGGTGTCCTCCAGTGTAGCTGATGCCTGCCATGCCTGTTATGGTCAAGCAGGTGAATTCCTCATGATTGGTACATCTCTTAAGTCTGGAAGACCAGAACATGGAAGTTTTACCTGTCCTCTTCACATACTATAAATGAGAGAGAAGTGCTGTTTGGTGATGATCACGCATAGGTTCTGAGTGTCATCCAACACATGGGAAATGCTACAATAAGTTTGGATTTGTGAGGATCATTATCATTCTGAAATAGCTTTCAGGCTTTTTCTAGACTTGTTTTTAAAGCAACCTGTGCCTGAATTATGAAAATGGTTGTTTTTCTTGAGAAAGGCTTCCAGGAACATGCGACCTGGACAGAAATTGATGTTATCACTGATGACAGAATTTGGGTGATCATTGAAGAGTAAAATTCCCGCTAAGAAGGGCATATCTAAGAAAGACCAGGAGTCATGACTGAAGTGTATTAGACATAGTTATGTGGTGATTATTGGAAAAGGCGTGTACCTGCCTTTGGAGAAAGGTTCTGTATCTTACACCTTGCCACCTGTCCCATGTGCCATACCGATGAGTTAATATGACTCCATGCATGGACCCTGATGCTGTAATAGTTGCACTTATTTCCATGAAAACTGGATTAGAAGCAGCTATCAGTGTTTTGAAGGAAATTAAATGAATTAAATATAACCAGTCAAATTGAGAGACTTGACATTTCTTCCCCAAAGGCTGAGTTAAATGTCTAGAAGGGCAGATTATTTTGAGGGCAGGAAAATCAGGAATTAAGAAATGTAGTTTTTAGAGGGGCCATTGGAATGATAAACCGAACAGCTAATCCTTAAGTAAAGAGATGCTTTGTGTCCTCCGGGTCTTTTGTTTCTTGCTTTAGTTAAAAAATTCAAACAAAAAAGATCCAAGGATAAATGTTGCGTTCACCCATGACAGTTGTTTACTCTTCAGAGGTTATAGGAGAATTTCAGTCTTTAGGGAGACAAAACTTCGGAACTTGTTTTTTTGGCGGTACCAGATTTGACGGTCAAGGGCAGTATGACTTCAAGGAAAATGGCTCTTAGAAGTTATCCATCCCAGTCAAGCCACTTCTCTTCTTGCTCAGAGCTCAGTGTAAAGTGTTTGGGAGGAAATATGCCCAGCAGTATGTATTAGCAGTCACATGATGGCACAGGGACACAGCTGAACTAGGCAATTGAAACAGCAGTCTGTTGCCTGAGATGCAGCACTAGTCCAGATGCAACTAAATGCCCACCTAAATGTTAACAGATGCTGTGAAATAATAGTGGACCTTAAAAGGGGGGGTATGGGAGTTAAAGTTAAATATAAAGTTAGATTTCCAAAAGATATTTGGCTACAAGATGCTTTATTGAATTGAATAAGTGAATCAGTCCTGCAGTGGCTGTTTCTCTTTTGCTTACTATTTTCCATTTCTACAAATAATGAAGAAGGACTGTATTTAGAAGGTAAGCAGCTGAGGTTGATTTACGCATAGTGCTTCTGCCTCTTAATGCTGACCCATGTTACGTTTGATGCCTCCACCCATTTCACCCACTTAAGCAGATAGTGTACTGTAATCTCGTTCAGAATGTTTAGCAAGTTTTCCCAGCTGTGCACTGTTAACTTATTTTCAAGTGAGCCAGACTCCCGAGAATTCATGCACGTACTGCTACTCTGGCCCCAACTTACTCAAAGGCACTTATCTTCCCTGCACCAACAGCAGGCCAAGGCATGGACTCAGCTCTAAGCAGAAAGAAATTCAGATTTCACAGTATTGGCCATATTTAAACAACCTTTTCAGATACGGCTTGGAAGACTGCACAGCTCACAGTCTGCAGTTGAGGCAGTGTACTTTTCTCTTTGGGGTGTTAAAGCATTGCTTATGCTCTCTCTTGGGACTTTCGATTTGCAGATACTAATGCCGGAGACCGTGGACAGACCAACAACGCCGCTTCTGCATCAGCTTCCAACTCCACCTGAATAGTCCCGAGCAGCCGGCAGCTGCACAGGAAAAACCACCAGTTACTTGAGTGTCACTCAGCAACACTGGTCACGTTTGGAAAGAAAATTAAAAAGAGAAAAAAACCTGCTCATTTTAGTGTTCGATTTTTTTTATTATTATTGTTGTTCTTATTTAACCTTGTAAAATATCTATAAATACAAACCAATTTCATTGTATTCTCACTTTGAGGGAGATCCAGGGGGTGGGAGGGGTTGTGGGGAGGGGAAAGCGGAGCACTAGAACACACAATCTCTCTCCCACGACAATCTTTTTTTATCAAAAGTCTGCTGTTGTATACTTTAAAAACAGGACTCCTGCCTCATGCCCCTTCCACAAAAGAAGAAGACTGTTCTGTGCTGAAGTTTTTTTGAACTTTGTTTTCTTTTAAAGTCAAGTGTAAGACTTTATTGGTATAGTGCACAGTTTGAAATTGGTTGGGAGCTCAGCAGGTGTAACTCAATGGGGACTTCAATGTCACTTGTAAAATTAATCCATATCCTCGGGTATTTGAAGACTTGCCTTTGGCATGTTGGTGGCAGGTGTGGCAGACAAGAAAATGTGTATCATTTGTATGTAACCCAGGGAGGTCAATAAAGTTTGAAGATTCTTAATTGACTTGATAAGGTTTTGTTTTGCTCTTAAATCAGTGCTAGTGGTGAAGAAACTTAAATTGGAGGCTATCAAAGGAGGAGCATGTGTGCTGTGAGGGTGGATCTTTGTTTGCCTGACCAAAGGTTCTCTGCAAGTCTTAGTACATTTTTAAACTAGTGACCAGAAGACTGAAAAGGATGTTGAGCCAGTCACTCTGGCTACAAAAGCTGATGAACCTGGAGGAAGGGGACAGTCAAGAGCAGATCTCACCACTGTGAATGAATTTGTCCAGATTTGTTTCTAAAGTTGCTTCCCTTGGAAAGATACACTTGAGAGGACATTATAGTTAAATAAATGTGAACTGTAACAGTCTACTGGTTTATTTTTCGTATTTTTAATTACAAATTGAGCTTGCAGAAATTGCCACATTCTGCACATAGTTCTAATTTTAAATCCAAATCTAGAATCTGTATTTAATTTCAGCTTTTTTTAAACCTCATGCTTTTAAAATTTTATTTATTGATGTATGTCAGATAGACCATTGTGATTTTAGATGGTAGGAATATTAAGAACTACACATCAAAATGGTATGAACAGTCACGTGTACCTGCTGACTTTATAGGAAAGCTAATTATATAAATGTGTGTATGTATATATGTTATATATACATAGATTCAATACTGCCTTTTATTTTTGTTTATGTCCACAGTATCAAAATCAACTGGTTGAAGCATGAGAAGAATGTTTCCCCCCACACGCAGTTAAGAGTTTTTGTTTGTTTTCTTTGTGTATCAGTGAATGGTGTAAGACTCAGTTTCTGTTTTTGAAGAAAAAGCAATATTCCTTGGAAAGCAAAGAGGATTGAGGATTATGTTTGCAGTGAGGAAATAGATTTTCACAACTAGTTTGTTTTATACTTTTAAGGTTGACATCTTTGTGGGCCTTATATACTCTAAAATGAACCTTAGTCACCTTGGTGCTTATGGGCCATTACTTGACCTATGAATCTTTAAGGCACAATCAGTTGTACTTTACATTTAAAGATCACTTGAGTGATGGCCGCCTTTCCCTTCTACCCACTCTTTCCCTACACACCTTCCAAGGTTAGTTGATAACTGTAGGGCTGTAGAGCTGAGCCCTCCATCGTGTGTAACCTCCCCTCACCTTCCTCATTGCCACCTTAGGTCGTGGTAGGGGTCTTGCCCTCCAGGTGATGTGGAAGTGGAATCTCTTGGCAGCCCTCAGCGTAGGTCGCAGTACCTTGTCCTGCTTCTTTACCAAGTGTGTGTGACTCTCCAAGAGAGTCCTACTGCCTGCTGAAGTGAACCAATACCCAGAAGGGCAACTGTGAGCCATCTTAGTTTTCACTCACTGTTTAGCTAAGCTCTTAGACCACGAAAGGGGTTTCTCAAACCTCTGGTTATATCAGAGTTCATGAGAAAGGAAACACACTCAGTCAAACCAACTCGAACAAATTGACTTTTACATTTCATAATGCGCTTCTGAGAGCTAATTAAGCTTTGAAAGAAGTCTGAATCAAAGTATTTGGCCGGGTAATTCCTAAAGAGAATGGCTTTGGTAGACCATTTTCAGAAAAGGATCTATAAAGAAGCTGAACAGCAGGTCTATGACAGAGAAATCGACCTGCTTTCACACCAAACTGCCCAGCCAAACATTTGGACACAGACACTACTCTGGACTTAGTATATTTGCTAGAGTCCATAAAAATCTGTGCTTGTTTTAGGAAACATACCCCCTCCCTTTGCCCCCATAAATGGGGTAAGAGAAGAAGAGAGAAAGGTCAGATACTTTCCTCTATGTGTGTGTGTGTGTGTGAGGGCTGAGGTGCATGATTTTTCTTTCTCAAGGATCATGGTGGTATCACAGAACTCTTTTATACAAGTGAGATCCAGGTCTCTGAATATCTTTTTGTAAATAATAATAATAATAATAATAATAAAAAGCTCCTCACCAAATTCAAGCTTGTACATTATATTTTCTTTCAATGTTTTTAAATTTAAGTTTTATTGTTTTGTATGTAAATATGTGGACCCAGGAACTGTTAATTAATGAGCAAAAAGTTACTGTTCAGGGCAGTGATTCTGTTTAATAATCAGACAAAATGTAGACGAGCTTTTTAAAGCCATATAGTTTTAACTCTGTACAGTAGGTACCGGCCTGTATTATTGTAACAATAACTCTAGCAATGTATAGTGTATCTATATAGTTTGGAGTGCCTTCGCTTCCATGTGTTTGTTTTTTGTTTTTGTTTTTCATTTTTCAAATTTTAATTGGGTTTTCTATCCGTGTCTCCCTGTCCTACCCCTTTCCTTTGAAATAATAACTCACTCCTAACAGTGTCTTTGCCCCTTCCACAGTTAATTTCAGTGATACCATGCTCAGGAGTGGAAAGAGGAAACCGTGTTCATGATCTCACTGCATTTAAGCCCTGCCTTTGTTTTGGTTCTGAGCAGCTGTTTCCTCCCCAGTCAGTAGCAGTGACCGGTTTCATTTCATACTTAGTCCATCCAGGGACTTTGTGTCATGCCAGGGAGCCCTAGAGCTGGAAGAGACCGAATAGATTCGAGTTTGTTCATCTCATCCCCAAATTCTTACCACAGGTCTTAGAAACAGCGGATTCCAGGAGCCTTCCACGCTCTCTCCCCTTTATCTACTCCTTCCCAAATGAAAAACGAAGAGAGAGTTGGTTTTTATAAATCCAAGTATCAGGTTCTGCTCCATCAGTGGTCCACAATGCTCTAGTGCAATTATTAGCAGTTACTGCGCCAAGTACCACCGTGCCGAGACAGGACTGTCGTATTAACAAGGGAACTCAGCCCAAACCCTCCTGCCACCTCTCCCCCTGTTCAGTGAAATGTCATTTTCATTTCCTTCTTAAGAAAGAAATTTAATTCTTACTGTGTGCCCATCATGAAGGCCTTTTTTGAAGGAAAAAAATCAAAATCATTTGTTTTGCCTCCAAGTATTCCATATACGATGTCTTGAGTAGAAGAAAAACTTTACCAAACCAAAGGTTGCTATTTTTGAAACATCGTGTGTTCATTCCAGCAAGGCAGAAGACTGCACCTTCTTTCCAGTGACATGTTGTGTCTGTTTCTTAAGTCCTCTTAATTTTTAGACACGTATTTTTGGTTTGTGTTTTAACAAAGCCTGCCTAACCAGTCATCTTGTCTGCACCAATGCAAAGGTTTCTAAGAGGACTATTGTATTCTCTATCCCTGTGGATATAAAGACACTGGCATTTCATTTCTTTTTCCCTTTCCTTTTTAAGGGATTTAACTTTGGAATCTTCCAAAGGAAGCTTGACCAATGCCAGATCCCCAGGAGTTTGGGGTTTTTTTCCTTTGTTTTAAACCAAAATTGTATCTGATTTCTGTTGTTCATGTTAGTGATCATCTAATCACAGAGCCGAACACTTTCTCCCCGATATAGAAAAATAAACTAAGCATGCTTTACAATAAAATTTGTCTTTTCTGGTAGAAACCTGAGCCACTGAAAATAAGACAACTAGAAGCAGAGTAGAGTCCCAGACTTAAGGTCTACGTTTGAGAGGCTTTGAAAGTAATCCCTGGGGTTTGGATTATTTTCACAAGGGTTACGACGTTTTATTCAAGTTTGTTGCTCCGTTTTGCACCTCTGCAATAAAAGCAAAATGACAACCAGTACATAAGGGGTTAGCTTGACAAAGTAGACTTCCTTGTGTTCATTTTTAAGTTTTTTTTTTTCTTACTATATCTGTCTACAGGCAGATACAGATAGATGTATGAAAATGTGCTTGCCTGTAAAATTTGCATTTATAAATGTGTTGCCGATGGATCACTTGGGCCTGTACACATACCAATTAGCGTGACCACTTCCATCTTAAAAACAAATCTAAACAAAATTTATTATATATATATATATATATATATAAAGGACTGTGGGTTGTATACAAACTATTGCAAACACTTGTGCAAATCTGTCTTGATATAAAGGAAAAGCAAAATCTGTATAACATTATTACTACTTGAATGCCTCTGTGACTGATTTTTTTTTCATTTTAAATATAAACTTTTTTGTGAAAAGTATGCTCAATGTTTTTTTTCCCTTTCCCCATCCCCTTGTAAATACATTTTGTTCTATGTGACTTGGTTTGGAAATAGTTAACTGGTACTGTAATTTGCATTAAATAAAAAGTAGGTTAGCCTGGAAATGAAATTAAAATTCACAAGTGTGTGGTCTTTATTTCAGTACCCAACCCTCTTTTCTTTACCCTGCCTATTTTGCTACTGCAATATGTAGTCACATCACCATCTCCGTTCCTTCAATTAGAGAAACATGGATCTTTGTTCTAAAATCAAGATATGAACACTAGTTCTCGTTCTTTAAATGATCTTATTCTATTGTATAGCCCCAAGAGGTGCAGCTTCCATCTTGGAAACCTTTGGATTTGATGTAGAGGAAGCTTTGCAGACACTGCTTTGAAAAGAAAGAAAATGTCCTTGAATGGGACAAATTTTTAAAACATGTATAAGCTGCTGTCTTTGATTACTGTGTTCATGGTTTGGTGTAGCTGTATTTTCTTTTAACTTTCATCCCATTAGTAATGGTCTTTGGGAGTATTTGTAAAATATATGAACACCACAAACGGTGGGGCTGTACCTCCCAGGTAACCAACACATGTTGTGTTTGAATCTGCTCATTTCCAATACTGGATGATGTATGTAAACATGTTATGTCTCTTAGTGCAAAAAGAAACATCATTTTTTTAGGGCTGGCTCACTCTTGTCAGGCCTAATCTAAAGGCTAGATATAAAGTCATGTGACTGCTGCTTCAATAAAAACGAATTTATATTGGATAAAGTCTGCTCCTCTGTTTATTTGCTCATTTTATTCTGGTGGTGGGGTTGGCTAATATTTGAAAAATAGTTAAACATGTTTACCAGTTGCAGAGGGTTGGGGGGGAAGGAGGGAAAAATGCAAACATCAGGATGGGCCTCCTGATGGCATTGAAGTGCATTTGTTTGGGATTCACTATTCTTATATTTCCTGTCCTATTTGAGTTGGAATTGAGCAAGATACCCTTTTAATTTAAAAGCCTGAGAGTCTGCATTCCAACTAGTACCGACCATCCTGTCCTTTGGATCAGACTTCAGGAGAACAGTGGTAGTGGAAGCCACTTCATAGGTGTTGTAAAAAGAATAGTGAGGAAAGGGAGGGGTCAGGTTGCAGAGCTCTTCATGGAGAAGTCTGTGAAAGGAAGTGACCCAAAGTGATGATACGACCACCCGTTTCTCAGGTGTAACCTATTCATCTGCTCACCAGCACTGTGGACATGTTAAGGGAACGTGTCCGGAGAAAATGGAAGCTGCCGTGTAACACAGCATAGGGCCCATGAGTTGTCAAAAGCTGGGAAGGGATGGCCAACCAAATGTCTTTCTCTTTACAGCCTCTCCTCCAGAAAGGAGAGGACACCTCAGCCTTCCCCCAGAAAACTTGTTGAGGTCAATACTTCAGTTGGATCCTTAATGTCTGGGCCAGGTAGAGATGGGCGGTAGACTGCCTCTGGCTAACAAGGGGGCCAGAAGGCAAGCAGTACTTACTTAGAATGGCTTTTCTCCTAACCTTTGGAGATGAACTCCATCCTCACCTGAGACAAGACCTAGAAAATGAACAGCAGCCACAGGGATGCCTAGAAACTGACACTTAGTTCTGTGTCCAAAGGCTCAGGAAAGGGAGTAAAGGAGCAATCCAAATGTCTGAGAGGACCAAAGTGGAATCTGGCTCCTACCCCAATAAAGTCAAGATCCATAAAGCTACTGAAGTATCCTGTGTGAGCAGTTTGGTGTATCTCACCTTGAGTCTTTTTTTTTTTTCACCTTGAGTCTTAACTACAGTTAGACTACAATAATTTTTATAAGATATATAAATCTTATGTACATATCAATTCACCTACCCAGGTATTTTTTTTTAAAGATTTTAGTTATTCACTTGACAGATTACAAGTAGGCAGAGAGGCAGGCAGAGAGAGGAGGAAGCAGGCTCCCCGCTGAGCAGGGAGCCCGATGCGGGGCTCAATCCCAGGACCCTGAGATCATGACCTGAGCCGAAAGCAGAGGCTTTAACCCACTGAGCCACCCAGGCGCCCTAATTTTGCCTTTCTATAGCCTATATTTAACAACCATTTTGGGCTCTTGAATGAATAGCACACTCAAAATTATTTCAATGGGGAAGAAGCAATGCATATATGATTTATGAATACAGTTGAATGAAATTTATATTTCCCAATGAGTGATTAGACAAAATTCCTGGGAACAAATTCATCTGTATTCATTGTATTTGGAGAGAGGAGCTCTTTTTTCCCCCTCAGTTTCTTTTCTAAAAATGCATGTGTTCTATGTCCTTAATGCAGAAGAGGCTGGAAAATCTGAGGAGATGGCAAGGAATATGTTTGTTTGCTTTGATTTATAGTGTCAGCAATTTCTTACGTTCTCAAAGTTTGGCCTGCTTCTTGTAAAATGGTAAAAGCTAAACAAGTGTCTGTTCCTTAAAATTCAGTTAACTTGTAGCTTCATTTGCCTCAAAATATTAGGCATTTAAAATGGATTCAAATACTACAGTTTTAATTTTGGTGTATATATACACCAACACATATATCATATTGCAGGGTATATCATTTTTATATGGATTTTTATATGGAATAATTTTATGAGCAAACCAAGTTAAATTGTTTTTGTTTTTATACCAACAGGCTTCAGATGTGTAAAAGGCAGTAGTAAAACAAGGTAGTGAAGAAATATATATATTATATAATAATATTTCTATTTTCCCACCCCCACATTTCTTTTTTCCCCAGAAAAGGAGGCAAAAAAAAAAAAAAAGGTTTGAATCTCTAGCTACAAATTAAATACTAAAGTCCTCTTGCCTTGATTTGACACTAAACTCAGGAACATATTTGCTAAGTCTTGTCCTTAGGCGTAGAATGCCTTACATTAAATTAGTCAAAACATAATTTACACCAAAGGCAAAAACATGTTTACTCAAAATGGCTATAAACAAAGCGAACACTTTCATGCTCTTTAGCTTTCCAAACAGGAGCATACAGCGTATGGTAGCCAGCATGTTTATTAACATAAACTTGTCACAGAGAGCACCCCAGTGTTCCAGCCTCGGGGGCAGACCCAAGCCTCAGGTCAGACATGGAGTACAGCCAGTTAGTGCCCTTCCTCCCACGAACATATGGGTCCTCAGTGCGTGCAGAACCCCACATAGCTCAGCGTGCACGGGAAGAAATTTCTCGTGCTTCTTGTCGCGCTTACCACTTCTCTGGATCAAAGCTCTTTGTGTTTCTGCTTTGTTTTCTTAAGTTGAACTTGAAAGTCTTGGAGGTCAGGAGCTCTGTCTGAGTCGAGGTATACCCCACAGCAAGCTGCATATTGTTGGTGCTTACGAATGTATTTGCATAGCCGCAGAGACACAGAATGAGGGTCCAGAAGGAAGAAAGAATAGACACAGTGGTGATGACAAGCCTCTGAGATCTGCTGCAAGCATTCTGGCTCCTCTCACAGGCACAGATGCACCTGCTGATGAACACAGGCCTGGAACTCACTGAGCAGGTCAGGACAGGAGGCTGCGGACTGCGAATGAGTGGGGTGGGGGACACAGGGGAGTGTAGTGAAAACATCCCAGAAACTAATGTACTTGGGTGTGGGCACAGACTCTCAGATGGTCCAGCCCCAGGCACCCTTTCCCTCTCCCACCATGATACTAGATGCCCAAACCACGAGCCATTTCTAAGGGAGGGTGGTCTTGCCTCTGGCTGGTCCAGTGCACTCTCCATCGAAGTCTATGGCTTCACTCTCCACAGGCTGGGCTGGGGCCCCGTGAAACCCTCATCCCTTTCCTGAGGAACGCTAGGTAGCACTGTCAGAGCTGTGCTTGTGGGTTCCCCAGGGAGGCACAACCTGTAGGGCATTGTCAGCTCTCAGTGTACCCATCTGTCTAGGCCCCGGAATGGCAGCTCCAATGGCTGCCCCTTGGAGGCCCTCCCGGGGGGGCAGCTGCTCAGCCGTCTGTGAGGCCAAACAACTCCCGCATGAGGGGGCTGGCGAAGGGGTGTATGTCCTGGATGCGCAGCAGCCTCTGGGTGTGCTGGGCACTGATGCTGCGAAGCTCAGTGAGCATGGCCATGATCTTCAGGAACAGGAACCTGCAGGCGAGCCAGAGGAAAAGTTGATGGTGCAGCCCATCCCTGCCTGCATCCACCAACCCTCGGACTTGCTTTGAAATTGCACAAGTTTGGGGGTATTACTCTTAGAACATCTCAGGCAAACCAAGACAGAAGGCTCAGTCGAATTCCTTGAGCTTCTCTTAGTCTGTGGATGAGAAGGGCAGAGCAGCCTGGGGGGGACTGAGGCATGGATTTACACTCCTCACGCCCTGGGCTGGACACAGACACCTCCGTGGGAAAATTCAGGCACTGCAGGGGCCGGGTACAGACGGCAGTCCCGGGGGGACAACACAGTCTTGGCGAATAGCTGTGGACCAGGACCGAGTGGCGGAGTCGTGGAGGCAGCGACTACAGGATGCCCTGCAGATGTTTCCTGGATCCAGCACAGGATCTAGCGTCTGAGGCCAGCCTCATTCCTTAGTTTTTGCATGATGCCTCCTGGCTCCTCGCAGGGGGAGGACCAAGCAAATCAGGACATGGCCCAGAGGCTGAGCTCAAAATAAATTCGAAGCGGGCCAAGTAAGGAGTTGGGGTTTGAGGTTCGGCCAGCACACCTTGTGCAGGCCGTCACCCCGCAGGGCTTGGGCCTGTGGGACTGCTGAGAGCCAGCGCACGGTTGGAAACCCCTGTCTGGCCGAGCCCTGAGCAGCATTCCTCCTTCGGCTGTGACCAGAACAGTTTCCTACCCTGCCCGCTTGTGCTCGTTCCTGGACGGGCCTAGGGAGCACTCAAAAGGGTGGGCCATGGAGGTGTCGGCCCGCAGCCACCTCCGGATCCCATCTATCCAGCTGGGACGTTGAGGCAGTCGCCCTGAGCCTCCAGCCCCTCGCAGGATAGGGGTGGCACCCATTTCGTGGGGCTGTGTTCAAAATTAAAGGAGACAAATCATGTAAACTGCTTGGCACCAGGGCTGGCACTTCTCACTGCACAATTATCTATTATCACCATCATGGTTGTTGTCATGGTTATCTTTACTACCATGCTGGTCACTGCTGGCTATTGCGAGAAGAGCCTGGAGGAGCCTCGGGGACGAGTTCCTGGCAGTTCCTATCCCCGCTGACAGGAGTGGAAAAGGGGAGACAGGAGCTGTGCCTCAGGGAGCAATGTCTACAGCTGGGCATGGCCTCTGGCCGCCCCCTCAGGTTTCTCCATTGTTGGGCTGGGGGCTCAGGCTGACTGGGCCGGAGGCCTCAGTGGAGGCCACAGAATGGGGCCCCAAAGCCCTGGTATCAGAGGCTGCCCCAGGGGGAGCTCGAGTCTGCCCTCTCCGAGAGGCCCAACACAGGCAGGGGGCCTAGAGGACGGGGCTGCTGGAGGGACCCCTTCACAGCCTCCCTGCTTGCTGCTCACCGGTCGGCAGGCTGGGGCCGGCTGCACTCGATGTAGGCCTTCAGGGCGATGGCAAATCTCTCCTGCAGCTGGTCCACCGCGCTGCGCTGCACCACGCCCGGGCGGTCTAGAGGGGACGAAAGACAGTGTGGTGCCACCAAAGCCGTGGGGGCAAAGACAAGATCAGTCCAGCCCAGAGAGCGCAAAGGGCTAGCCAACCACCTTCAGGAGCCAGAGGCACCCAGGCAGGGAAGGGACGGGAGCTCGGAGGGGTCCCACCGACCCAAGGAATAGCCAGCCGGGGGGCCCCCTGCTGGCCATGCAGTGAACCAGGGCAAGGCCATCAGCTGGGACCTTCCCTGGGGAAGGTGTTGGTGGGCCTGCTGCCTCCTCCTAAAGCTGGGGGGGGGGGGCGGGGCGAGCAAACCTGGAGGAGGGNAGGCGGGGTCGTCACCTGGGGAGAAAAGAGAGATGGCCTGCATCAGCACGTACTCCTCCTTATGCAGCTGCAGCTTCTTCAGCCTGTAGTGGAACTTCAGCACGGGCTCCAGGAGAAGCTGCTGGAAGCCACCTGTGGGTGGGTGTAGGATGCAGGAGCAAACTTCTCAGCCTTCGCTCACCGAGGGTTTGTCTTCCCATTGCCCGGTCTCAGCCCGGCAACCCCAGGACCCATCTGTCCTGGTGCAGCTCCTCTCCTCCCGCCACGCGTGTGTTTGCCCCCTTCCGCCAGGGCAGGCGGGTGGCTCGCAGGTACCTGCAGGGTCTTCCAAGCAGTAGGACAGCCGGCCACACTCCCAGGTTCCCGTCTCTGCGTTGAACAACGTGTTGAATCTCAGCTGGCACAGCTCAAAGGTGGCCCCCTTTAGCAGGGAGATCTGGTCCTCAATGGGCAAGTCCCTGGCAGCAAGGATGGGGGGTGCCAGCTTCCAGATGGGCTGCTACGGGCCAGCCCCCTCCCATATCCAGAAATGGGGCTGGGGCTGGGGCAGGGGCGGGGGCTGCAGTTGCAATCAGATCACCTCCAATCCCTCCCCTCACAGCATCCAAGCAGGTTGCTCCTCCCCACACCTCCCTCTGGGCTCCTGCTGCCTCGGGGGTCTGCACTGCCAGGGCAGCCTGCGATCCCCTACAGCCTGGCCCGTCTCCTCCAACTCCCCGCACAGCCAGGGGCCCACGGTCCATGCCGCAGCTCCTGCTCCCCAGCCTCCAGTTTCTGCCTCAGGTTCCCCTCTTGGGATGACAGCCCCTTTGGCTTCCCTTAGGTAAATCCTGCAGGTCCTTAAAGCCAGGCTATCTTGGCACCTCCCAGAAGTCGTTCCTCTGGCACCACTCCTTTGGCAGGATCTCCACGCCGGAGGCATAGCTGCTTCCTGCTGTCTGTTCTGGGTTGACTATTTCTACTGCTTTGCTCCGGGCAGCCCAGATGCCATGAGCCCCCCTCCCAGCGCTGAGGCCAGGCCTAGCGACAGTGGCCACCTCTGATATTCCTGCTTAGTCTGACCCCCCTCCCAATCTGAGAGGCCCCGACTCCCCACGGAGGGACATTTCTAGTAGGAACCCAGAAGCGAGGACATTTAGGTTGGCTGTTGAGGGGCCCCCTGCCTGTCTTTGGTCTCCTCAGAAATT
Organism: Ailurus styani; assembly: GCA_002007465.1. Classification (NCBI taxonomy): domain Eukaryota; kingdom Metazoa; phylum Chordata; class Mammalia; order Carnivora; family Ailuridae; genus Ailurus; species Ailurus styani. Next base: position 1,319,322 of record LNAC01000349.1, on the reverse strand, counting down.
CGGTCCCTTGTTTTCTGCACCACCGCCCTGCTTTCAGATCTATAATCTCAGGAAGTTGATCTTATTCTCTCAGGTTTCCCAGAGCCTGGTTCAGAACCTGGCGGGTAGCTGGCTTTTAACTCTGTGCTCTCTGCTCCCAAATTTGGCCCCTCTGATTAAGTGCGACCCTACGCAAGTTCCTTGGCCTTGGTGAACCTCCGTTTTCTATTTGTAGAACGAAGGCGATAGTCATGCATACCTCCAGGGGGCCTGTGCTCACAACTGTGCTCACAAGAAATGGCAAGTAACCTCACACCATGATGTTCCATTTCGGGTCGTCGGATGTCAGTGGGGATCTGCCAAGATCCACATGTGCAGGCAGGCCTTTCTCTTACTCCCTTGACCTAACGTGCTACCATCTGCCCTGGGGCCACCCTCACCCCATTAAAGAAGGCCTCAGTGTCACAGGGGAACAGGTGGGCTCCTGCAAATATAACCTGCCCTCCACCTACTGGTAGGGAGGGTAGGCAGAGATAAAGGAGGGTCCTTTGGCACCAATATCCCCCAAATTCAGAGGAATCCACCCTAGACCCTTTGAACCTGCTGGCCATTGCCTACTCCTCTCCACACCCACGCACCCCGCCACTGTGTCCTACCTGAAGTGGGAGATGACTTTGGCAAAGTTGATGACGCCTTTGAACATATAGGTTGACATGTCAGCCATGTGTGGTAGCAGGGAAAAGATCTCTCTCCCGCTGCTGTCAGCTTGGGGTTTGTAGTTCCAGACGCTGCCGTCTTCCCCCCGCAGAGAGACCTTCAGGGAGCACAGATCTTCCCTGATCTGGCTCCACTTGGCAGCTTCTTCCCCGACTGGAGTCTGCGGGGATTCTGGAACCTCGTGACCACTGCTGGGCACTTCTGGCAGCTGGGCCGGGAGCCGGGAGGTGGAGAGAGGACAGGAGAGATGGCATGTATTCTCTCAAACAGTTTTCTACACAGGCTACTGCTGCAGCCTGAGAGGATGCCAAGTGCAGATGCTCACACACGCGTACACACACACGTGCACGTACACGTGCATGTGTGCACCCAACTATTTGCTCCTTCTCTCTGGTCCTCTCCTGTCAAGTGGTGCACTTTCTGGATCTATCAATGTTCCCTCACATCCCTGCCTGCTCAGAAATGGGTTTGCTCTCTGCCCAGTGGAATGTAAGGGTTCTCCAACTATGGGTGTGTCCCAAGCATCCCTGACTTAAAAAGGGGGTTGTGGGAGACGCAGATGGAAAGAACAGACTCCAGGGGTCACAGGCTGGCAGCTCTCTGAGTGGAGCCAGTCGCCTGAGATACCTGTGAGCACAGAGCAGGAAGAGAGCGCCTGGGTCAGACATGGCTGACATGGCTGGGATCACAAATGTGTCTCAGATCTGGAAAACCCATCCCCCCAAACGGTCCTGGCCCTGTGCTCAGAAAGCCCTGAAGGTCGCCCACCCTGGAGCAACTCAGCTTTCAAAACTCTGTTTCTGGCTCAGCCCCACTTGCTACATGCTGTGGAAGTAGAGAATAGAGAGTCTCTAACCTGAGCACGTGTCAGAATCACCTAGGGGTTCTTGTCCAAACACCAACTGCTGGGCCCCACCGTCAGCGTTTCTGATTCGGCAGGTCTAGGGTGATCCGAGAACTGGCATTGCTAACCATTTCCCAGGGCCCTCACTGCTGTGCAGACAGGGGCCACTCTTTGAGAACCCCTGGGCATGAGACTGGGATTTGAGGAGCTAGCATAATGGCTGAGGCAACTCGGAAAAGCCGCATACCCGGAAGTCCTTGAAATTGGAGAAGGTGGTGTCGAAGGTTTTCATCTGAGCATCCATCAGCTCTCTGATCATTGTCTGCTGCTCCTGAGTCAGCGCCTTGATTCCCAGGGGCTGAGTGCCCATCCGTTCTCTCTTCTTCCTCCTGATCAGAGCCCGCCTCTGCTCCACAGCCGCGTCGGACATGATCACTGAGGGGATAACCAGGAGCAGGCTCAGGCACTTGCAGGAGCTTGGCTGCACTTGGTGAGCCTCCCCCCGCAGCAGGAGGGCAAGTGCTGGTGACAAAAAACCCCACCCCATCCTAGACCGTGGGCTCCCCTGGAGAAACACTGGATTAAGAACAGAGAACAAGGTGCAGCCGGTGTGCCGCCCGAGGCAGTGGGTGTGCAACAACTTTGTGGAACGGTGAGAAGAGCTCCGGTTGCAGAATCGAAAGATGCTGGGTTTAAGTGACAGTTTTGCCACTTGCTAGCGGTGACCTTGAGCAAGCCCCTTAACCTCTCTGGGCTTCAGTATCCTTCTTCATAATCTGGAGCAACAGCGCTCCCCTCACGCTACTGCCACAATGAAACGTGTGGTCAGTGGCACCTGACAGTAGTGTTCTTTGGTGGATTAGACACCAAGCAGCCTCCTCAGAGTCCCTCCCCAAGGCATCTGGGTCTCCAAGACCCTAGAGAGCTGGGGCTACTGCTCAGCAAGAAATATCAACTCCAGCCACTTCCCATATAGGCTGGAGCCTTAGGGCCTTCCATGGATTTCTGGAGCCCACTTACGTGTGCAGAGAAAAGAGGTGGGCGTTGGTGCAAGGAACACTGGGGACAGCCAGCTGCCAGGTGAGGGCCTGACTCTCAGCTGGCCTTCAGGAAAAGCCCTCTGTTCCCAGACCCAGGGAACTTGTCCCCTGAAAGAGAATGCCCACTCTGGGATCCGTGGGGACAAACATGTACTGGAAGCTTCCAGCCTTTTCCCTACCAGCTTTAATCTCAGAGTGACCTGGGAGCACAATTATACACCCAAGAGGGAAGGCAGAATGAGGGCATCCTATGTCGCCTGTCTGATTCCTCTGCAGGACGCCAGCTTTGGGAGGTTGATGGGCACTAGCTGCTGAAAGATTGGGGGTCTGTCACACCGTGTGTCTCTCACTTCCTTCTCCCCAATTCACCTCGCCCAATTTGGCTAAAATACCACGTGGACAATTATGAAGGCGACAAAAAAAAAAAAATCACACAGGGGACCTGAGGGGAAGAAGGAGCATGAGATGCCCACCACACCTCCCGGAGCAGAGGACACAGTTTATCTGTCAAGTCCTTCTAGGATGGGCCCATGGTGGTGATGTGGGCACATGGCCCCCACGCTCTCCTCCCTGAGTCTGCCTGTTGTACACAGGCCACAGGCATGGGCGCACCCACGGTGCGTGTCTGCACGCGTGCGCATACACGCCCCCACGCTTCCTTCCCGCTTGGGCGGCCCCCTCCCCCGACACCTGACCCAGGCTCACGGTGCGCATGCGCCCCAGCCCGCACATGCGCCCCAGCCCGCGCATGCGCCCCAGCCCGCCCCCACCCAGGGCACTCCGCGCTCACTCTCCCTCTTCATGCCGCTCTCCAGGCACTTGCGGAGGCGGCAGGCCTGGCATTGGCGCCGCGTCTTCCGGGTGATTTCGCAAGTGCCCTTCCGGAAGGGGCACCTCAGTCGGGTGTTGCGTTTCATGGCTCTCCTGTAAGAGAACAAAGAGCAAACGGCCGGTTCGAGGAACACCGGGGCTCCCTAGGCCAGGGGAGCCAAGCTCCAGCTATCTCAGGACCCTGTTGTACTCCACGCGACCCAGAACGTGGCTGCCGACGACGTGGTTGCTTTCGGACCCGCACTAGCCCCACCGAACCCTGCGGGACTTGAGAGCTTCGCCACACCAGCCCTAAAGCCAGGGCTTTCTCACGTGGGAGCCGCCGAGCTGCCGCAGCGCCGCCCTGGGGGGCCTCCTGTGGGCTCTGGCCCCCCACCCACCACATGCTGGCCGGCAGCCCATCTTGGATTGTAGGAGGGGTCTTGGCTCTAGGGTCCATTTCCAGGCACGGGTCCAGCCGCCAAGAACTCTGCAGACGGCCGAGTCAGACTGGCTGTCCTGCGTGCTCCTGAGGGTCTCAGGTGGACCCCCAGGTGGGAGCTGCTCTCCACCTACTGGCCCTCCCTCAGAGCAGACTGCCAACTCCTCGCACAGTCTTTCTCTGCTTCCCTCCTTTCCTGGCCGGCTTCTCTTCCCCTTGATCTGAGCCCCGCAGTGGGCTTTGGTCTTTACTCTTTCTTCATTTGGACAATGTGATCCCTTCTGTGCAGGCCTGTCTTGCTATGAGCTGATACTTTTCAGTCCTTGAGTTTTTGACCTCCCTGTTTGCCTGTTTCTAGATGAGACTGTTTTCTCCTGTTCTTCTTTTATTTTACGCCATTCTTTGCTTAAAAACCACTCCCTAAAGCTGACTTGAGCACTTGAGTTTTGGCTTTTCGGATTCTTTCCTCTTTAATGAACTGATTTTCCACTTTCTTCAAGAATACATGGAGAAACAAAAAGGATATCTTAGTGGAAGGGGCCCTTTCCCAGGTAAGATAGGAAGATGGAAGATGAAGAAATCCTCTGAGATATTCATGACTCTCCTGAAACAGTAGGAAGCTTTTGAATCGGCCACTGGCCCATACTCTGAACCCGGGATAGGTCAAGCTGAGACCCTAAAGCAGTGCCCAGTGAGCTAATGGCAGAACCCCAGTTAGATGTGACCCAGCGTGTTGGGGTGGCAGGTGGGTGAAGGCTGCAGGTAACTCTACCTGAAAAAGCCCTTGCATCCTTCACACGTCATGACATTGAAGTGGTAACCAGTTGCCTTATCCCCGCATACACGGCAGATTTGGGGACTCCCGTCTCCCTCATCTGCACTGACGGTAGGCTTCCCAGGAGCTGAATCTGCTTCTTCGTAGGATACAAGGTCAGCATGGTTCCAGCTTTCTCCAGGTCTCACCTCCAGGTTTGCTTCCAGGCCTCTTGGGCTAGAAGTGAAAAAACCACAGGGAATGAAGGGGCTGGACAGAGATGTGCTGAGACAGTCCTTCCTGTGTGCTGCTTATATTTAGTTCTGCGGACCCAAGAGCTGAACCATGGGAGAACTGGGGGTGGGGTTAGTAGTTGTTATCGGGAGAGATGTCACGGTGGCAGTGTGTATGCAATAATAGGGCCCTGAGGGAAAACGTGAACAAGAACGTGGCGAGAGAAGGGTAAGAGGAAGAAATGAGAAAGAAAAAGAAAAGCCTCCCTGAGTGGGGAATTCAGAAGCAATTCTTGAATGGACTGGGGTTAGGAGCCTATAACCTGGTCGGAGGCCCAGGTTATAGGGGACAGGCCACTTGTTGGAGATGGTTCTGGGACTGGAGATAGTGAGGGGAGACAGTCTCTCAGGCATGTGGTGACCAGAGCTCCCAGAGAAAGCTCAGAAGGTGGGACAGAAAGGCAGTTTTCAACTGAGTAACCAAGCAAATGGGGAGAAAGACAGAGAGGAGACAGACTCCCAGAATGCAGGAAGATAATGGCCCACGTCCCAGTCAAGCTGGGGCATAAGTGAGTCATCAGAGAACTTGTACCCATTAGTAGACTTGTGTTTGAGAATCTTGCCCCAGGGAATGTTCACCTTGACCGTGTGCCCGAATTCTCTACTTGGAATGAGCACAGAGGAGGGTGAGTAGAAATGGGGAGCTGCCCTGTTCATGATGCTTCTCAAAAGCCTCTCTGGGCACTGATTGCCCAGGGCCACCACACCACAGATGATATTGCCTCTTCTTAATCCCAAATAAAACTTCTAGTAAAATGTCAACACAAAAGTTTCTATTTCCAGCAGCAGAATAGATGAAAGCAAACAGTTTGCCTATAAAAATGAATTAGAAATTAATCTGTCCCACAACCCTGCTTCCAGAAAACTGCATATAAAATAGGCTGACGGGAAACTTGAACTGAGCAGGTGTGGAGGGAATCCCCCCTGATTTTTCAAATCGTGATCCTGACCTCATATGGGCTTGCAGACAAAACGTATATTCAGAGTGCTCCCCAAAACCTGAAGCTAGAGATTTGATTTAAAGAGATCTTGGGTGGGTAGTGCTCCCAGACACCCACAGTAACAGACACGCTCCTCCTCTCTAGGGAAATCACTTTCCACTGAGGTGCAAAGAATCACACAATTTTCAAGAAATATAAGCAAAACCCCACAAATCAGGCACCATGAGCAAGAGCCCGCAAAAACAACTTGTAGCAGACTTAGACATGCACAGAATTGTCTGCCAAGGGACAAAGGGGAGGAGACATTTACTTACACTGTGTCTGACTGATACATTCTTCAACTCTGTAATGAGGAGGTATTAGGGTTAATGCCAGAAACTCACTTCATAGCATTTGTGTAACGTTTACTTTGTTTTGCCTAAGTTTACTGGTAAACAGATATGGTACATTCTGTAGTTCACTCTCATATCCTTATGAAGCCCCAGTTAGAGAACCCATGACAGCTTTGCTCCAAAGTCGGCTCCCAACAAATCACACCTCCTGGGGTCCACACTCTAGTGCAGTTCTCTCGCAGGAAGAATCTGTGATGGCCTGTGACTTGCTCTGACCAACAGAATTGTGGGGAAATGACACTGCTGGTTGTGGGCCAAAGCCACAAGAAGGCCTGCTAGCTTCTCCTTCTGGGGGAGCCCTAACCTACCGTGTGAGAAAGTTTAGCTCTGCTGCTGGGGTGACCACCCAAGGGGACCACGCAAAGAGGCCATGTGGAGAGGGAAAGCCCTGACATGACAAGATGAGAGAGGCCCATCTGTCCCAGCCTTCCAGCCCTTCCCGCCAAGCTCCAGACAAGTGAGCAAGTCCTCGTGGACGTCCCAGCCCAGCTAAGCATCGGGCCAATGCCACGTAGCAGGACTTCTAGCTGAGCTCTGTCAACACGGAGTCATGGCAGAAAATAAAATGCTGGCTGCTTTACTCCGGTAAGTTTTGGGGGGAGGTTTGTTACATGGCAAGATATCATGGAAACAGAACCCCCAGAGTTCTGTTAGAAATAGATTGGAACTGGGGCGGGTGAGGGTGCCAAGTGATGCCTGCAGTTCTGACCCTGCTTCCGCCTTATATCTGTCCTTCCAGCATGGTGCCCTGTGGACAGGAAAATGACAGTGCCTGGGTGACTGGTATGTGCTAACCACATCTCTTGTTCACATGAATTTAATAAGACTACTTATTGTGTTAAACACACAGTTGTGACCGAATCCAGCTGGGTTTGCTCTGAGGGTTGCACCTGTTCCTCACTGGGGTCGGTAATCTGAGCACACTGGAGAACGTGCAGTACCGGGAGGACAGGGTTGAACTTGGGGAGAAAGAAAGGAAGGAGAATGGTGCATCCTAGAGTGACAGCAGAGGGAAATCCTAAAGGAAACTTAGAGTTCAATTTCTGCTATGGAAGGAGCAAGGATCCCCAAGTGGGGCCGGGGGAGGACTCCAGGCTGCCCGGGAGTGGGGGGAGGACTGCAGAGGCAGCCTTGGAGGATGAGAACTGCATGGCCGCTGTGTGGGCTTTGACCGTGGAGGACGGTGGCTGCAGGAGACCCACACAGACACCCTTGCAGAGCACCTGCGTGGTGCTGGTCGAGCAGGTTCAGGCTCCAAATGAGACCCTGTCCACAGACCTGGCATCTGCCGATCAAGGGGGATTGAACTGTGAGAGGCAGCACACTAGGCGTGAGTGTTCACACGACCCAGACGGTATGGGGTAGATGACTGATCATGATGAAAGACCAAGAAAATCGGAGAAGTGTGTGAATATTCACACTCCTTCCTGGCAGAAGGAACATGTGAAAAGGTGGTGCTGGTAAGAGAGTCTACTTTGGGTGAGAGGGAGGAGTGGGAAGCCATCCACTAGTCACACGGTGAGCCACATGGTGGGTACATCCAGGCGGGACACCTGGTATAGATGCGGGAAGGGGCTGTCTTTTTGTGCGCAGGGAAGAAGGAAATGCCCAGTAGAAGGCCCACGATGTTGCCTGTTGGGTTGCCAAGTTTAGCAGAAATGTCTGGAGGTGGAGGAGAAAATTCTCACCAGAGCAGGAAGACGAAAATGCTAGAAGGGGAAAGAGCGGGAGAGAAGCCCTCGCCTGGGTGCCAAGGTAGATTTAGGAAAGAGACAACACTAAGGAAGTGGGAGTGGGGGTTGTCAATGGGGAGAGTCAAGAGCAGAGAGAAGGCAGTTCAGGGACCTGCATGACCAGGGGCACAGTTGGCGAGGTGGGGGGCAGCATGGGGACATGAAGAGGGCAGAGTAAATGGCCAAAGGGAGACTTCAATGATGGGTGTTTTTCATAAGGCAGCAGAAGAGAAGAGAGACTTCGGTTAATACTGGGGCCAGAAAAGAATCCCAGAGAGAAAGCCGGACTTCATCATCTTGGAGCCACAAGACAGAAAGAGCAGACTGGCTGAACCGAAAAGCATCGTGACAGTTGCCGAAGCAGGACATTTACTGAGCTCTGAGTGCAGAGGTTCAGAGGCTCATCCACACATGCCCCCGCTCGGTCCCAGCAGCATGCACCCACACCCACAGAGCTTGGCGTCCATCAGAGCGCCCCTTACAGCATGTGGGCATGCTGCATTTTGCTCGGTGATTCTCGGGGCCACTGTGTGAGACACAGGTACTCTCCTCTTCAGCTATTCCCAGGTTCCCTTGCTGACCAGTGAGCAGAACCGCCCTGCAGACTCTGCCCAGCCAGCATGGGAGAAATTTCATCAAGTTCTCAACTTGGTCAGTGGGCAAGAAGAGATGCCAGGAGTCAGCTTATTTGAGGTCTGAAGCTTGTACAACTGGAGGGGTCTTCTTCAAGAAAAAGAATGCACATTGCAAATATGGAATTAGGTACCAAAGAGAAGATGTATTTGTGAGAAAGACTGAGAAAAGAAATCACAATAAATTACAACTATTAATATTTTCCTTTGTGGGAGACAGAATAATGGCCCCCAAAGATTCGCGTCCTAATCCCTAGAACATGTAAATGTGTTTCCTTATAGAAACACAAGGACTTTACAGATATGATTGAGGAAATGGACCTTGAAAATCAGAGAAACTTTCCTGGGTCTGGTCAGAGAAAGAGATGTGATAAGGGAAAAGTAGTCAGATGTTACATTGCTGGCTTTGAAGATGGAGGAAGGGGCCATGAACCTTGGAATCCAGGCAGGCTCTAGAAGCTGAAAAAGGTAGTAAACAGATTCTCCCCTAGACCTTCCAGAAGGCGCCAGCCTGATAACATCTCGGTTTCCCCCCATTGATACTAACTTTGGACCTCTGACATCTAGAACTATAAGATAATACATTTTGTATTAAGCCACCAAGTTTGTGGTAATATTGCAGCAGCAATAGAAAACAAAGTATTCCCCTCATGTAACAATGATCTTGTAATGTCGTTTTTATATAAAGAACCAGAAGATAATAAAATTTTTCCTCTAGCATTATTAACCAAAATTTGCTTTTTATTATGATAATGGGAACATTTTCATCTTCACGTCAAGCTGAGGATTGTTGTCAAACATAAGAAAACCTCTATGAAGATTCTTTCGTATAAGACTTCATATTTGGGAGAATTTTCCACTGTCTGGTTCTTGGCTCCACACATTTCAAATCTCACTCCCCTTCTTTAGCCTGTGCTGGGCTCCGGCAGTGCCGGGGCACAAGCAGCAGAGGGGAGCATTCCCAGGACCTGTTGCTCTGCTGGGTGGTCAGCAGTAACTCAGCACCACACGCAAGCAACCGCCACCTTACGCGTATACCCAAACTCTGTGTATCCCCAACTCAATTCCCAGTGAGCCCATGGCCATTCCATCACCACCTGACTTCAGGGGAAATAGGACAGTGGCATAGAAACCATCTAAAACCAACCATGCTTAAATATCTTACTTTTGAAAATGTTACAAAAGCATTCAGCTGTGGGAAGGAGCCCATGTACAGAAGGGGCTCAGAGCCCTCAGCTTCATTGGCTAAAATCAATCTCTGCTCTGGTTCCGTTGTCCCTGTCAACGAAGGAGCACAACCTGCTGGAGTCTCAAGGATAGACCATGTCTCAGACTGGGCGACAGAGCCTTTACTGCTCAGTCTCCTCTGTGTGGCAGCCCAATGCCGATGTCAGGCCCAAATGCCTTGTCCTGCCTCTCTGCTGCACTGTTAACTCTTTAATCTTCTTCAGCGACAAGGACTGAGGCTTCTTTTTCCGTCTGGCAACTCTGAAGGGGGAAGACTGGGCTTTGGCTAGGAAGGGGTTGACAGCAAGGTGGGAGTTACAGCAAGATCTGTGGTTTTGAAAGGAGACCCATCAAATAACTTTTTTTAAAGCATAGAGATTAAGGAAAGCTTCTGATAGAAAAAAGCATTACTACCTCCCCTGTCCCCTCACATCAGAAGAAGACAGGATGTGTCAGATAAAATGCCAACATTTGAGAGACAATTACATGACAAGAAATGTTGCGGCAGACAAGTATTCACAGCCTCCCCTCTCTGTCTTCATAAAGGAGACTCACAAATTCGCCCAGGAGGACCTTGAAGGACGAGGGCGCTCAGCAGGGCTGCCCCGCTCATGGCCACCCTCAGAGGGGCTCCTGGTGGGATCAGGTTCCCCGGGGCCTGTGAGGTATGATGTGACTGCTCTCTCCCAGGGATAAGTGCCCCACCAACCCACCGAGATCCTCTCCTAATGACACTGAATGTCAGATATATGGACAGAGCCAACTTAAAGAGCTGAGCTGCTCCCTAGGGAGCCACCACATTCAAAGGGTGTCAGAACATTGCTGGAATAACTGAGAAACAAAATAACCGATAAACTGTTTCCTTTCCTACACTTCTCAACACTGTAGACTAGTCTCTGTGGAGTGACCAGGGGCACTCATGTGCCAGTCACACTGGGCCACTCCAACCAGCCACCTGAGGATAAGCCTGTGACAACCCTGAGTAAAAATTAGCAGACAGAACCAGAGATAGAATAATGTGTGGTGTAGGGCTGTCTGCAGGGGATGAGTAGACTATTTTCTAAACACTTAAACATGCCTTCTATGAAGTTGTCTGGCTTGGAAAATGGCACAGAATAAATTACTCATTTTGACCACGAAGGACATGATGCATATTTTGCACTAAAAAAAGCATCACTTGCCAATAAATATATGAAAAGATGCTCAACATCACTAATCATTAGGGAAATGCAATGAGACCCCACTCTACACCCATTTGGGAGGGGGCTGCTGTCACAGAAACAGAAAATAACAAGTGCTAATGAGGATGTGGAGGAATTCGAACCCTCATGCACTGCTGCTGGGAATGCAAAATGGTGCAGCCACTCTGTAAAACAGGGTGGTGGGCCCACAAAAAATTAAAAGTAGAACCATATGATCCAGGAATTCTATTTCTGGATTGAAAGAAGAGCCTCAAAGTGATATTTGCATACATATGTTCACAGCAGCAGTACTCAAAACAGCCAAAAGGGGGAAGCAACCAAAATGGCCATCAACATAAATGGTAGACACATATAATGCAATATTATCACCCTTGACAAGGAAGGAAGATCTGGCACAGGCTATAACATGGATGAACCTTGAAGACATTATGCTAATGAGAGAAGCCCATCACAAAAGGAGAGGTACTGTATGATTTTAGTGTAGGAGGCACCTAGAGCAGTTAAACTCACAGAAACGCAACGTAAAATGGTGACAATGTACAGTCATTAGAGTTAATAATACAGTATTGCTAACATAGTTAATTAGCTAATAATACAGTATTGTTATTTGAAAGTTGCTGGGAGTAGAAATTAAGCATTCTTCACACACACACACACACACACACAGTTAACTGTGTCTACTGTGTGGGGTGATGGATGAGTTAATTATTTGGACGTTGGTAATCATTCTAAAATATGTCTATCAAATCATCACATTGTACATTTTTTTAGGTTTTATTTATTTGAGAGAGAGAGAGAAAAAGAGAAAGAGGGAGAAGCAGACTCGCCGCTGAGCAGAGAGCCTGATGTGGGGCTCGATCCCAGGACCCCGAGATCGTGACCTGAACCAAAGGCAGAGGCTTAACCCACTGAGCTACCCAGGTGCCCCACATTGTACATTTTAAATATATACAATTATATTGGCAATTATTCCTTAATAAAGTTTAAAAAGTAGGAGAATGGTTGCCAGAGTCTGGTGCAAGAGAGGAATAAGGAGTTATTGTTTAATGGGTAGAGTTTCAGTTTTACAAGATGAAAAAGGTCCGGAGATCAGTTGCACAACAGTCTAAATATACTTAATGTTACTGAACCCTACACTTAAAGATGGCTAAGATGGTAAATTTTATGTTATGTGTATTTTACTATAATTTAAAAAAAACACCATCACTTGTCACTAATAAATGTTAATCAGATATTTAAAGAACATTAAAAGGGAAGCCAATATATTAGACTGAAGTGCATGGCCAGATGCCTCAGTCCCGCCTTCCCTGGGCGGCCCTCATTAGCCTGCAGAGAAGGCCTCGCCGGAAGCAAGGAAGAGGAAGGCAGGAGGCAGAGATGAAGCCGAAGCCAGAGGAAAGTAGTTAAAGAAGCAGAGGACAGAAGGAGCAACAGTAGTTCAAAGCACCAGAGTAAGGAATAAAAAGATAACCAGGTCACAATCAAGCAAGCTGCACTGGAGCTTGGCTGACCTGAGCTTTCGAATCACCTCTGAACCTTGGTGACAGTTAAAATCGCTGTCTTCTCCAGAATCCGCACAGGGGAAAGTAATCCAGAGCACGTGTTTATAATCTAAGGTCAGGGATCCTTCAACATTAACGTGCAAACAGGTCACCTGGGGAGCTTGTTAAATGCACCTTCCCGCCCCTGGGTCTGGCGGTGGGCTTCGGATGCTGCGGGCGCTGCTGGTCTGCCCCAGACTTGGGGTAGCAAGGACCTAAGAAAGCCAACTAAGCCAGACGGAAAATCGGCGGAACACAAAAGGGATACGATAGAGAAGACGACCGAGCAGCAGGCAGAAGGTATGGCAATTCAAACATTTTTAGGGTTCGAGAAAATAGAGGAAGTAACCAAACACACATGCGAAATAAGCGGCATCGTAAACTGTTGAAAGTCGAAATGCATTTGGGGGTGAGATAGCTCCTTCCCAAGAAAAGGGTGTGGGGAGGAGATGAATATATATTTAATCTTCAAATGAGTCAAATCAAAAGGCTTTGAAGCCAGGTCACCAAAATCACAGGGAGGCAAGAGTGGGCAACTTGGAGTTGAAGCAGCAAGGAGTCTAAGTGGAGGGGGAAATGATAGAAAATTCATGATTTTAGGTATAGAAACTATTGGAAACAGTAGGGTTATAATATACATGTTTTATATGTAGTATGTCTTATGTGTGTAGATACATGTCTGTATATACACGCATCATAAGCGTATAAAATCAGAAATGTATGTGTATATGCATGTGTGTGTATGTATGTGGATATGTCAGAACTGACCAGAGGGTAAAGAGGAAAAAAAAGCAGGTAAAGGGAAATTATGTAAGAATTGAGTTTCTGAGGTGCCTTGGTGGCTCAGTTAATTAGGTGTCTGCCTTCAGCCTGGGTCATTATCCTGGGGTCCTGGGATGGAGCCCCGCTCAGTGGGAAGCCTGCCTCTCCCTCTCCTTCTGCCGCCACCCCCCTGCTTGTTTGTGCGCGCGTGCTCTCTGTCAAATTAAAAAAAAATTGAGTTTCTAAGAAGTTGATAGTGAAGCTTACAAAGCTATTGGCTTTGTTCAATGAAGGGAGAAGGTTGGCAGATTTTCTTAACTCATATGATACAGGTTTTATTTACGAAGTGATTGCCAAATCATCATCTCGTGCAGGGGCACCTGTGAGGTCAGCAGAGAAGGGCCCCTCCGCAGTTGAGCAGGCCCAGACAAGTCTTATTATCTCTTTTATGACTGAAGACACTGGGGCTATGTGTCCAAGGTCACAAAGGCAACAAGTGATAGAACTTTTCCTTTGATTCTGATTCTTCCTATAGGGCCAGTGGATACACTATGTACCGTTTAAGTTGCATTTTTTTTTTGTCATAAAAGTCACAGGGATAAAACAAGATCATATATTTAAAGTTTTTTTGAAATGGATCAAATATTGTGAACAAAAGTGTCCCCCACTCCTTGGTCTTGGCATGGGACAGGCACCTGGAGGAAACTCAGACAGGAAATGTCACATTACATAAATTCAAGTGAAAAGTCAGCTGCCATCTTCAGGTGGCCATAAATGCAGTTTGGCCTTTGTGCGTCCTGGGATGCAGTCATCAGATCCAAGGGTCAGAAAATTTGTTCCTAGACACCGATCAGGGTTGAGAGCTGGTATCAGCTCAAATCAAAAGTACACCCTGTACCACTTTCCAATATTTAACAGAGCACAATGACCTCTGAGTCAACTGCCTGTCTCTTCTATGCATTTGCCGGGTTCCTACTGCCTAGTGTTTCAGGGTGTGACTCTTTAACAGGAGAGTTGTTTCAGACATTGCATGAGGAATTTGGATGTATCTCTTTATCTTAATTTTCATTTGGATATTATTATTTCAGTGTTTCACAGAAGTTTAGGAGATGAGGCAGGTGGATGAACAGGTGCTGGGTGGCAGGAACTCTTCCCAGTCCCCTTCAAATCCTAGCACTTAGAAGGCTCCTGTATTCAAGAAGAGTCCCATACACACTCCTATATCAAAGAGTCTTACAGGGAAGTCTCCAAGAAATAGGAGTTCACAGCATGAAATAATAATGAATTAAAATCAGAAACATTGGGGTGCCTGGGTGGCTCAGTCAGTTAAGCGTCCGGCTTTTGGTTTTTGGCTCAGGTCACAATCTCATGGGTTGTGGGATTGAGCCCTGCATCTGGCTCTTTGCTCAGTACAGAATCTGCTGGTCCTGCTCCCTTTGTTCCTCCCCAGCTCATTCTCTCCCCCCCCAAATAAATAAATAAACAAACAAACAAATAAATAAAAACTTTAAAACAAAAATCAGAAACATGATAAAAATACCTAAGCATCGAAGGATTTGTGAATGGTATCCCTAGAATTGTGCAGTATACAACTCCTACAACTGTATACATCAGCCCTGAGATTATCCTTGGTTTTAACTATTACTCTACATTGTGTTGGAAGGCCAAGAAAAGGCAAAAAGACAAAAAAAAAAAATTAGACCTTGTAAAGATGAGGAAGGCAAGAACAAAACTCTTTTACATATATAATACAGTTGTCTACCAGGAATTCCAACAGAATCAACTGATAAAGTTTTACAAGTATTAAGAGAATTCAGTAAAGCAACCAGACAAAATATCAAAACACAAAATAGATTTTGGGGCATCTGGGTGGCTTGTCAGTTAAGCGTCCAATTTTTGGCTCAGGTCATGATCTCAGGGTCATGAGATCGAGCCCCATGTTGTGCTCAGTGAGGGGTCTGCTTGAGTTTCTCTCTCTTTCTCCCTCTGCCCCTTCCCCCCTCACTCTCTCTCTAAAATAAATAAATCTTTAAAAAACAAACACAAAAAAGATTTTGTATATATCAGTAAAAAAATCAATTAGAAACAGTAAAGCTATAATAGAAATTGTCTCTTATAGTATTTCCCATGATAGAATAGGGAAAAAAAAAAAGAGTATCCAGCAGCAGACATGTAAAAATGAGAATTTATTTAGTACACGATAGAGGCAATGTTCAAATGACTAGGGAAAGGGCGGACTTAATTTGGAATATAGGATTAAAGGCCTATTTTTTTTTAGGTGAGAAAGGTATTAAAAGAAAGTATGCTAATACTTTATTATCATTATAATCTTAGGAGGTTGAGAAGGCTTCCTTAAATAAGCCCCAAAGAACAAAATCCATAAAGGAGAAAATTAATAAATTCAACTAACTGAAAATAATAATAGCAGTAACAATAACAGTAAATACTTCTGTTGACTAAAAACATGATGTAAACAGTTAAATAACAAGTCACAGACTTAGCAGGAATATTTATTATATGTATAACAAAGGATTAGCATCAAGAATAAATATTAGACTCCTACAAGTGAGTAGAAGAAAATAACCCCATATAAAATGAGCTAAGAATATGAATGGACAATCAAGAAGAGGAAATACAATGGCCAGGAATGAAAGAAAAGACGCCACTAGCTGTTATGGGCTGATGTGTGTCCCCCCCGTATCTCAGAATGTGGCTATATCTCTTAAGTATACTTTAAAGAGGTAATTAAGCTCAAATGGGGTCATTAGGGTGAGCCCTAATCCTATATGACTGACATCCATATAAAAAGGAGGAATTTGGACACAAGGCAAGCTACCAGGGCTGTGCTCACACAAAGAGCCATGGGAGGACTCAGCCAGACCTCAGAAGAAGCGACACCTGCCAACTCATTGATCTTGGACTTTGAGCCTCCAGCACCGTGAGTATCTAAGTGTCTCAGGTGTCAGTCACCCAGTGTGTGGTATTTTGTTATGGCATCCCTGCAAACTAACAAATGAGTAATCAGGGACATTTACATATTTTACAAACGGGTTACTATTTTCACTCCTCTCACTGGAAAAACAATAAATGTTTAACAGATAGCAAGCGTCAGGGTGTGGAGGAGCAGTAACCATGGTTCTCTGCTGAGGGGGAGTAGAAGTTGTGGCAGGCACTGTGGAGGGCAATTTGATAGCATCAAAAATTAAAATGCACATATTCTGGGGCGCCTGGGGGGCTCAATCAGTTAAGCTTCTGACTCTCAATTTCGCCTGAGGCTATGACATCAGGGTCCTGGGAGGGAGCCCAACATCAGGCTCCATGCTGAGTCTGGAGCCCGCTTAAGATTCTCTCCCTCACCCTCTGCCTCTTCTCCCCCCCCCACAAATAAATATAAACCTTTGAAAAAAAAAATAAAATGCACATATTCTATGTACAATACATACAAAATTATTGAGGTAGAGCTATATATGGAGATAGTCTCCATATGGAACATGGATATGAAAAGTTTGTTGGGTGGAAAACCAGAATGAGAGTAATATGACAACAGTTTACCAGTACATGTATGTGTATGTGAATGCAAAGGAGACTGGCAATAAATATACCAAAATGACAGCAGTTACTTTTGGGGGGATGGGATTGGCACTGGCAGGATGGCTTAAGGAGAATTTAGCTTTATCTATCCTGAATCATCATTTTATTTTTATTTATTTATTGTTTTGAGTTTTATTTAAATTCTAGTTAGTTAACATACAGTGTAGTATTAGTTTTAGGAGTGGAATTTAGTGATTCATCACTTAATACAACACCCAGTGCTCCTCACAACACATACCCTCCTTAATGCCCAACCTCCCATTTATCCCATCCCCCCACCACCTCCCCTCCAGCAGCCCTTAGTTTGTTCTCTATAGTTAAGAGTTTGTTTTATGGTTTGCCTTTCTCTTCCCAACACCCCCTCATGTTCATCTGTTTTGTTTCTTAAATTCCACATGAGTGAAATCATATGGTATCTGTCTTTCTCTGGCTGACTTATTTTGCTTAGGATAATACTCTCTAGCTCCATCCACGTCATTGCAAATGGCAAGATTCCATTCTTTTTGGTGGCTGAGTAATATTCCATTGTATATATATACCACATCTTCTCTGTCCATTCACCAGTCAGTGGGCATTTGGACTCTTTCCATAATTTGGCTATTGTTGATAATGCTGCTATAAACATCGGGGTGCACGGGGCACCTGGGTGGCTCAGTGGGTTAAAGCCTCTGCCTTGGACTTAGGTCATGATCTCAGGGTCCTGGAATCGAGCCCCGCATCAGGATCCCTGCTCAACGGGGAGCCTGCTTCCTCCTCTCTCTCTGCCTACTTGATATCTCTCTCTCTCTCTGTCAAAAAAACAACAACAACAACAACAAAAAAAACCAAAACATCGGGGTGCACAAGTCCCTTCAAATCAGTATTTTTGTATCCTTTTGGTAAATACCTAGTAGTGCAATTGCTGGGTCGTAAGGCAGTTCTATTTTTAACTTTTGGATCCATTATTTTACAAACAGCATATAATCAGGCTTCATCACTTTAAAAAGCTATTACCTACTATTAATAGTCAGTTTTGTGGTTGTTTATTATGTTTATTCCATAATAATCGAAGAAAAAGTTGAGAGCTTGAGACTAGGAGTTGACAAACTTTTTCTAAAGGGCCATACAGTTAATATTTTGGGCTTTGGGGACAATACTCTCTTGTACAACTACTCGGCTCTGCTGTCCTAGGGCAAATGCTGCTGTAGATGATATGTAATTAATGAGCGTGGCTGTGTTCTAATAAAATGTTATTTGTAAAAACAGCTGGTGGGGGGCGCCTGGGTGGCTCAGTCATTAAGCATCTGCCTTTGGCTCAGGTCATGATTCCAGGGTCCTGGGATTGAGCCCCGAATCGGGCTCTGCTCGGTGGGAAGCCTGCTTCTCCCTCTCCCTCTGTCTGCTGCTCCCCCTGCTGTGCTCGCTCTCTGTCAAATAAATAAAATCTTTAAAAAAAAAAACCAAAACGAAAAACCAGCTGGTGATTTACATTTGGCTTGTGAGCCATAGTTTGCCAATCCCTGGTTTAGACTAAGTTTATTATATATCTAAAAGATATTTTTAAAAGTATATTGAAAAGTATACTTAGTATATGGAAAATTAATCTTTCCTATTAACCAACTAATTAAATAAGTAGTAGCCTCTGGGGCCTTGCTTAGAACATTCTGGACTCTGGCCATATCATTCAAGATCAAACCCCCAACACAGTGGAAAAAATCCAGTCACCTTGGCCATCTTGGTGCTGACCATTGACCTTCCCAGCACCAAAGTCACACAGCCATCCCGTGTGGGAGGAGTCTAGTGCCTGTTGCAGCTGACTTACTGAATCAAGGTTCAGTGGCCTAAGAGGTAACCCCTGACCATCCCCACACATGCTGTTGCCTTCAGACACGGTTGCTGGGCTGTGATGGGGGAGAAGCAGGGCTTGGTGGCGCTGAACTCGCGTAGGAGAGGTTTTGTTCTGCCGGCCAGGCTGCCTACCCTGGCAGGTAAAGGTAGAACACTGACTGGGCCAAAGCCAACTCAGCCCGAGGGCTGGGAAGGGGTTTGGAAGAGCCTCTGAGGGACCCCTTGCAGAGATCAGGCCCTATGACTCCGCCCTGGCCCCAGAGGCTGAGAGGAGCCAGGGCTGAGTTGCTCCCAGCCCCCACAGCCCCACACCTGGGTATTTTTCTGGGTATTTTCTGAGGAGATTCCAACTCCACAACAGAGAGGGGGCCGATTGTATGTATGACTCATCACAGCTGATACAAAATTGAGATTTCCATGGTGATTATTTCTTTAGGAGGCAAGTGCATGATCAGGAAGCATGATTAATGGAACTCAATATTAAGGAATTATTTGCATGGTTTTTTCCATCCTGGAAGGATTAACATCACTAAGGCCAACATGATACACGGCCCTCTACGGTGCTAGCCTCAAATGTTAAGATATGTTTGTGTTGGGCGCCTGGGTGGCTCAGTGGGTTAAAGCCGCTGCCTTCGGCTCAGGTCATGATCCCAGGGTCCTGGGATCGAGGCCCACATCGGGCTCTCTGCTTAGCAGGGAGCCTGCTTCCTCCTCTCTCCTCTCTCTCTGTGTCAAATGAATAATAAAAAAAAATCTTTAAAAAAAAAATATGTGTTCCCCTGCGTTCCCACACTTTTTTTTTTCACTTTTTTTTTTTTTTTTTTGCTGGGAGCTGGGGAGGCAATCTGCCCCTGGCAAAAGAGAAAGAAAAAAAGAAAACCCATACCTGTTTGGTGGCAACTTCTTTGCTGAGACTTCTCTGGGGTCCGCTCTGAATAAGCAGGAACACTGGATCAGGGAGAAGCTCGGTAGCCCTGAAGTCCTTGCCTTGCTGAAGACTGGAGCATTACTTTACTCTTTTGCTTGCTGCCGTGGTGACACTTTGTCCGGGGAGGGGCTGTGGCTCCCGCTGGAGTTAAGCAGTGCTTCCTCTTCCCTCGTCCTAGGTTATTTCCCAGGATGTGAACCAATCTTGTCTCTCACCTACATTTCAGTCCAGGTCAGGCGTAGGCTGTAGGCTCCCAGTGGCCCCCATCAGGCACTCCTAAGTCCCAAGTCCAGAGCTCCAACGAGCAAATGAACCCATTACCGTATTTACTCTCATTACATGCCCCCACTTTTTTGTCTCCTGTCTTCACTGTAAAACGCTGGAGAAGGGGGGGGAATGTTGCTAGTATGTGCTTTGTGTAGTTGGTTCTGTGTAAATTCATGCATCTGATGCTCTCTGTGCCGTGGCCTCTGGGGCAAAGTTAATTCGAACCTAGATCTCCTAATACGTATTCCTTTGTCTAAGCCACCTTCCTGGACAGTGTTACTTGACTGGATAATGAGCGAGGGCAACACGTGTTTAGGTGAGAGGGGGCATGCAGTGAGAGAGGAAGAGGGAGGGATGAGGGGGCTGAGCCCACTGAAGGGGAGAGTGACCTGCAGCTCTAGCATTGGGGCTGTTGGCTGCCGAGGAACCAGAGAATGGGTCCAGGGCTCTGTCCTCCTCCAGGCCTGCCAGGAACCAGCAGCCCCTCATTCCTCAGCCTGATCCTTCGTGGTCCCTGGGAGGAGATTGATGGCTGTTCTAGCTCTTAAGGGAAAAGAATAGACAAAAGCCAAAAGCAGTGGGTTTCCCAGGATATATTTCTTCTACTTGCTTTGTTTTATTATTTTTTTTTTTTTNAGACAAAAGCCAAAAGCAGTGGGTTTCCCAGGATATATTTCTTCTACTTGCTTTGTTTTATTTATTTTTTTTTTTAAAGATTTTATTTGTTTATTTGACAGAGAGAGAGAGATCACAAGTAGGCGGAGAGGCAGGCAAAGAGAGAGGAGGAAGCAGGCTCCCTGCTGAGCAGGGAGCCCGATGTGGGCCTCAATCCCAGGACCCTGAGATCATGACCTGAGCCGAAGCCAGAGGCCTTAACCCACTGAGCCACCCAGGCACCCCACTTGCTTTGTTTTAAAAGATGCTCTGTGGCAGGCATGGGGCATGGACTAGGTACGTGCTTCTGACAACAGTAGAGCGAGTCTTGGGCGAAGGGAAAACGGGAGTCTTGAGGAAGAAGGGGGAGGGAAACTGATCCGTTAGATGGATAAGGATAGGAACTAAAGATTTCTAAACAATTATCACGGTCTTCTTGGGAAAATTTGGACTTCCTTACACTTGATTCTCTGATTTAAATTGTTTTTACCTTGAGTTAGATATTTTCGTCAAGCCCTCCTGATAAGAAAAGCAAGAATAAGTATGGTTTTCTTGTTTTTCGGTTAAACTGGCTTCTTCTCTTCCCTTCAATTCTCCCCTCCTGGGTGTGAGGAGGACTGGAATATAGGGCTAACCTTTATCAAGGGGTTGCTCACCTTGCTTTCCTCAACCAAATGCAGAAATAAGATGGTGCACGTGTCTTGGTGTTAGGGAGATTCAGCTGCCGCGGTAACTGGGACCTGTGGCCGTGGGACTCCTTTCCTTCTGTCCAGTTTGTCCACAGGGATTGCTGGGACTGGGGAGCTCCGGATTATAAATCCCACCAGTGGGGAGGTTGACTTGGGCCTTGGACAGGGAGGACCTAGAAGAGGTGAGATACTGTCTTGGGGTCCCAGGGGAAGCATTCTGGGCCTGGTGGCCCCTCTGACACCCTGCAAAGCTATGACCAACAGGCCATGACCACAGCCGGCCATGGGAAGCCTGAAAAAGGTAGGAACTCTCTCCAGGAAACCTTTTATTCCCCAGATTAAAAGAAGGTCTTTCTGAGAGCACAGAGGATTTTTAAGGCAGGAAAACACTCTTGTAAGATACTGTAGTGCTGGATACGTGTCATCAAACAGACATTTCTCCAAACCCATAGAACGGACACCACCAAGGGTGAACTCTGATGTGAACTATAGACTTTGAGAGATTATTATGTGTCAATGTCGGTTCCCTGATTGCAACAAATGTACCATTCTGGGGGGGGATGTGGTTAAGGGGGCTGGCTGTGAGGCTGAGCATGTGCAGGGTCAGAGAACATATGGGGAAGTCCATACCTTCCTCTCCATTTTTCTGTGAACGTATAACCACTCTTAAAAAAAAAAAAGACCTTTTTGTAAAAATAGGCATTTCCGTATCTAGGGTTGGGGAGGTGGGGAAGGGCCAGATCCCAGCTCAGGTGGGGCAGCTTGCCAGAAATCCTTGGGTTGTGGGCAAAATACACAGCTTTCATCATCTCAAATCTCTCCTGGCTGGCAAGGGCCTGGCCTTATCTTGCTTATAAAAATGAATTATTTACAGCTGCAACAGGGAACTAAGGACAGGTTCTAAAATCACCAAGACAAAGAAACTATTCTCATTCTCAGGTTTCTGCAGGGATCTTCTGGGGCCCTCACTGAGCTCTCGACCGACCCGCAGGCAGGAGGAAGCCTACGGGGTTGTCTGGGCCCCTGCCCTGCATAGAGCGCGGCCTCGAGGCTACCAACACGGCCGGAAAAGACACGGCAGTTATTTAGGGCCGCAGACGGATGCCTGGCGCCCGCGTGGAGGGCCTGCGGGAGCCTCAAGCACAGCTGGCAAGTAGGAGAAATTCGGGCCCCTGACCTCCGCTCTGCACGGGGTTTGTGGGAGGCCCCAGAAAGGCCGAGCTGCTGAGCCGCTCTTTAGGGGCGAGGAGATCGGAGATCGGAGCAGCCTAGGGAGTTTCCTCTGGGTGAATTCACGGAATGTGTTACCTGGTCAAGGAATATTTACATTTAGAAAGAAGAACAGAGCGAGGCTGCTCAAGGGGTATGGCCCTGGTGGTGGAGCGTGAGAAGAGCGGTGTACCAGCCAGTCACGTGGTCCCCCTCAAGCTCTCTCCAGGTTCCTCTGGGGCGCTCAGGTGGGTGGGGCAAAGCTGAGGGTCTTCTCAGGTCTTTTTCTGAACATGTGTCCTGTCCGGGCAAGCAGGTTACTTTCTAAATCTTTCTTTGTGGTGGTCTTTGTTATTTCTCCTTTTTTTTTTTTTTAAAGATTTTATTTATTTGACAGAGAGAGATCACGAGTAGGCAGAGAGGCAGGCAGAGAGAGAGAGGGGGAAGCAGGCTCCCCACTGAGCCGGGAGCCCGATGTGGGGCTCGATCCCAGGACCCTGAGATCATGACCTGAACCGAAGGCAGAGGCTTAACCCACGGAGCCACCCAGGCGCCCCTGTTATTTTTCCTCTTGCATGTCTGGTTTTGTTGGAGTCCTCTTTCTCCTTCTTGAGGTGTCTGGCTGAAGGTTTATCGATGTTGTTGATCTCTTCAAAGAAGCAACTCCTGTTTTCATCGATCTGTTCTTTTGTTTCTATTTTGTTTTTTTGGTTTTTTCTGCTCTAATATTTATTATTTCCTTCCTTTTGCTGGTTTTGGGTTTTGTTCTTTTTCTCCTTTAAGGATAAGATTAGGTTGGAGCATTTTTCTAGCTTCTTGACGTAGGCCTGTATTGCTATAAACTTCCCTCTTTTTAAAAACAGTTTTTATTTAAATTCTAGTGAACGTACAGTGTAATGTTAGTTTTAGGAGTACAATATAGTAACTCAACACTTCTATACAACACAAGGTGCTCATCACAACAGGTTGCTCTCCTTAATCCCGATTCCCTATTGAAGCCATCCCTCCACCGACCTCCCTTCTGGTAACCATCAGTAAACTAGCAAAGGGGAAAAAAAGAGAGAGGAAGAGGCAAACCAAGAAATAGACTCTTAACTATGGAGTAAATTCCCTCTCAGAACCTCTTTTACTGCATCCCAAAGACTTTGGACCGTTGTGTTTTCATTTCCATTTCTTTCCATGTATTTTTCGATTTCCTCTTTGATTTCTTGGTTGACCCATTCATTGTTCAGTAGCACGTTATTTAGCCTGCATGTAGGTGTGTTTTTCCAGATTTTGCTTGTGGTTGTTTTCTAGCTTCATGGTTGCATAATGTGATGGAAAAGATGCATATTTGACTGTGTTGAGACTTGTTCTGTGGCCCAACATGTGATCTCTTCTGGAGAATGTTCTGGTGCACTTGAAAAGAATGTGTATTCTACTGTTTTAGGATGTGATGTTCTGAATATCTCTCTTAGATCCATCTCGTCCAGTGTGTCATTCAAAGCCCCTAGTTCCTTGTTGAATTTCTGTTTGGATGATCTATCCATTGATGTAATTGGGGCATTAAAGTTCCCTACTATTATTGTATTACTATTGATCACTTCTCGTATGTTTATTATTAGCAGTTTTATGTATTTGGGTGCTCCCATGTTGGGTGTATAAATATTTACAATTGTTATAGCTTCTTGTTGGATTGTTCCCTTTATGATTATGTAGTGTCTTTCTTTGTTTCTTGTTACAGTCTTTGTTTTAAAGTCTATATTGTCTGATAGAAATATTGCTAACCTGGCTTTCTTTACACTTCCATTTGCATGATAAATATTTTCCATCCCTTTAATTTCAATCTGCTTGTGCCTTTAGGACTGAAATGAATCTCTTATAGACAGCATATAGGTGGATCTTTTTTAAAGTTATTTTTATTTAAGTAATCTCTACACCTAACATGGGGCTCGATCTTGCTTTCTTCTTTTTTTAAATCCATTCCATCACACTCTGTCTTTTGATTGGCGCATTTAGTCCACTTACATTCAAAGTAATTACTGACAAGTATGTATTTATTTCTATTTGTTACTTGTTTATGATTGTTTTTGTAGTTCTCTGTTCTTTTACTCTCTTCTCTCATGGCTTGCTGGCTTTCTTTTGTGATGTATTTGGATTCCTTTCTCTACTTTTTTGCATATCTATTACTGGTTTTTGATTTGTGGTTACCATTAGGTTTACATGTAACATCTTATGCACATAAGAGTATATAATAAGTTGATGGTTGCTGAAGTTTGAACCCATTCTAAAAGCACTAAATTTGTATTCCTCTTCCCCTCACATTTAGGTATATGGCATCATAATTTACATCCTTTTATTTTGCGACTCCCTTGATTGATTTTTACAGATATACTTAATTTTACTGCTTCTGTGCTTCCTACTTTTCTCACTCCTGCTTGTGGTGTTTCCTTACTCAGAGTCCCCTTAACATTTCTGGTAAGGCTGGTTTTTAGTGGTGAGGAATTCCCTTAACTTTTATTTGTCTTGGAAACTCTCTCTCTCCTTTCTGAATGATAACCTTGATGGATAGAGTATTCTTGGTTGCAGGTTTTTTCTTTCAGCACTTTGATGATGTCATGTCTCCTTTCTGGCCTGTTTTCTGCTGAAAAGCCAACTGATATCCTTATGTGCTTTCCCTTATATGTAACTGTTCTCTTGTGCTCTTTTATCACTACTTTTCACCATTTTAATTACTATGTCTTGGTGTCGACCTCCTTGTGGGGGTGGGGGGGACTCTCTGTGCCTCCTGGATCTGAATTTGTTTCCTTCCCCAGATTTGGGAAGTTTTCAGCTATTATTTCTTCAAATGAAATTTCCTCCCCCTTTTTCTCTCTTTTTTTTCTTTTTGGATCTTTATAATGTGACTGTTGTTATGCTTGATGGTGTGGCTGAGTTCCTTTAATCTGTTTTCATTTATTATTATTGTTTTCTCTCTCCTGTTCATTCAGCTTGATTGCTTTCCACTAATCTGTCCTCCAGGTCACTGACCTGTTCTCCTGCTTCCTGCAGTTTACTATATATTCCCTCTAATGTTTTATTAATTTCAGTTATTGAGTTCCTCATCTCTGGTTCTTTTTTATGTGTTCTATCTCTCTGTTGAGGGTGTCCCTGAGGTCCTCCACTCTTTTCTCTAGTCCAGTGAGTAACTTTATGGCCATTTCTTTAAATTCTGTATTAGACACATTATTTATCTCCATTTTGTTAACTGTCTTGTGATTTTGTCTTGTTCTTTCATTTGGGAAATATTCCTCTGTCTCCTCATTTTGTGTAACTCTGTGTCTGTTTCTGTGTGTTAGGAAAGTCAGCTATGTCTCCTCCTCTTGAAAGTCACGGACTTATGAAGAAGAGGTCCTATAATGCCCTGGGGTGGGCCCTCACTTTACCAGAACCTGGCACTTCAGGGGGGTGTGTGTGTGTGTGTATGTTGTGTGTGCCCTACTAATGTGGCTGAGTTATGTTTGCCTTCAGTCATCTGCAATAGCTTTCTTTGTCTATTGTGGGCAGGGCTTGGTCCCTCTGCTATCAGAGAGCTAGTTTGAGGCTGCTTTGGGCCTGAGTTGAGCACAGAACTGCAGGGCACTCTCCCTCTGTTTCCCTCTGAGAAGCTTTTTTTCGTGGGTGGGGCATGTCTTCAGACCAGATGTCTGCCTCAGCCCACTGCTGGGGCTGCAGTCAAATTGGTATGTGTGGTTTTTTTCCCTTCTCTCTGGGGCAGAAGTCACTTTAGAGTGGACTGACCCCAGTTAGGCCTGCTTGCACACTGCCAGGCTTGTGGTGCTGCTTTGATGGACTCCTGTCAAGGGCATGTTTGAAGGGGCGGATCTATAGGAGAATATGGGGGTGAAGGGGAGTGTGGTGCCAACAAGGTCCCACCTGGTCTGCTGCAGGACAGAACTTGCAGCCACCTAGGAAAACTCCTGGTAAGGCTGGGCTGGAGGGGGCAGTCTGCAGAAGGGGCTGGGGTGCAGGGTGCATTGTTAGCAAGATACATGGGAGGGTTCACATTGTGCTGCTTCTCACAGGTGTCCTTGTATGCGGGCTAGGGGGCAGGGGAGGAAAATGGTGTCCACATGCTCTTTTGTTCTTGCTGAAGTCTCCCAAAGATCCCTGCCCCTCCGGTATATGTTCTGAGATTAGGGAACAAATCTCCCTCCCCTATATGATAAACATTTTTCAAACTGCTGCTTCTATGCTGTATTTCCATGGGTCTGTTCATTACATTGTCTCTTCAAGGGCAGGGACTCAGTTTCCTCTCTCTCTCCAGCTCTCCCAGAGATGGGCTCACAGATTTTTAACATTCCAGGTGTTAAGCCCCACTGATTGTAAGAATGCACAAAGTTAGGTCAAATGCTAGGAGGATTCGTCTTCCCGGTACAGGTCTCTTGTGCCTGGGGTGCCTGGTCTGGGGTCTGCTCTTCTCCTCTCCCCACACCTGTGGGTCCCTCCCTCCTGCAGACCATCTCATAGGTCAGTTTAGTGCCCGATCACGTCATCACCCTTCCTACCATTTTCGCTGTGGCCTCTTCTCTACATTTAGCTGTGGAGAGTCTGTTCTGCCAGTCTTCGAGTCATTTTCTGGGTTATTTATACTGATGTGGGTGTTATATATGTGTATGAGTGGGATGAGGTGAGCCTAGAATCCTCCTACTCTGTCATCTTCCCCAGAAGTCCTGTGATCACTTTCCTACCATTTTTAAGTTGTCCTTTTCTTGATTCAGCATCTGCTTGGTTGTTATAAACCTTTGACTTTTTCAAGAGTTTTGGCAAAGTTGGTTCTAATAGTTGCTGTTTGTTCTTCAGTGTTTCTGTGGAGGGTCAGGAGTTTGGAGCTGGCCACTCTGCCATTTTGCTGATACCACCAGTGCTAGTGGATGCCTCATTTCTTCTTTGTGTACATCTCTGTTCCCTTCGCTATACAAGGAAATGACACATGTAGTTTGCAGTAAGGCTTTGCTTTTGAGAAAAGTGATCAACGAAACAAGAAAGCTTATTTCAGAAGCCTAAGACCTTGCTGTGTTGGGTTTTATGTCTCTAATGGTCTTAATGGTGAACAACTTCTCTTCAGAAGAATCTATAGGCATATCAGCCTTTTTATACGATTAGTATTTTTTGGATCCTCTGCAGATATGTCATGAAGACATTCTCCTATGTTTTATTTGAGGAGCTTTATTGTTTAAGCTTTTAATTCTGAGATCCATCCCAAATTAATTTTTGTGTTTGGTGTGATGTAGGTATCAAGACTCATTTCCCACCTTCATTTCTTCAGTTTTTCTAGCACCAGTTGTTGAAAAGACTTTCCTTTCCCCATTACATAGCTTTGCCACCTTAGTCAGAAATCAATTAACTGTAAATGAATGGGCCTATATCTAGACCCTATATTCTGTAACATTTATCTATTTACCTATTCTTATGCTAACATTATGCTGTCTTTATAGCAAGTCTTGGAATCAGCTTTTTAAATTTTTATTATTATTATTTGCCCCAGGGGTACAGGTCTGTGAATCATCAGGCTTACAGCTTTCACAGCACTCACCATAGCACATACCCTCCCCAATGTCTATAACCCATCCACCCTATCCCTACCCTCCCACCCCCCAGTAACCCTCATTTTGTTTCATGAAATTAAGAGTCTCTTATGGTTTCTCCTTCCCGATACCATCTTGTGGAATCAGCTTTATAGCAAGTTTTGAAATCAGGTAGCATGAGCCATTAAACTTTGCTCAAAATTGTTTTGTTTTTTTCATAGCCTTTTGTTTTACCATGAAAATTTTAAAATCAACTTATCAAAGTTAAAATGCCTGTGTTGTTGGTGATTGCATCAAATCTATAGATCTATTCGGAGAGAGTCGACATCATAATAATATGTGTTCCAGTTCACAAACATTGTATATCTCTTCATTTTGGTCATTAATTTTTTTCATGGTGTTTTGTTGTTTTCAGTGCAGAGGTCTTTTATGTCTTTTGTTAAATTTATTAAGTTTTAAGTGTTTAGGTCTTTCGATACTACTGTAAATAGAATCTAACTTTTCTTTGCTTCTTCCAGTTGTCGCTATATATAGAAATACATGTTTTCCTGTGTATTGCCCTGTGTCCTTCGACTTTGTTGAATAAGTCTAGTAGTTGTTCTTTAGTATTTCTTAGGTTGTTCTGTGTAAAAGAAATTGTTTTCTGCAAAATGTTTTTAGTTTTACTCGTTCTTTTCCAATCTTTATGCTTTTTTCCCCTTATTGCATCAGTTAGAAGCAATATTGAATAGAAAGGCAGAGGTGGATATCCTTGCTCTGTTACCAGTTTTGAGGTGGGTGGCATTCAGTATTTTACCATTGGCTATTATGCTAGCTGTAGGATTGTGTATGGATTCTTTTGTTAGATTGAAGAAGTTCCTTTCTATTCCTTGTTTTTTGAGAATTTCTAATCCTAAATGAGTGTGGGATTTTGATTTTTTTCTTCATTTATTACGATCATAGTGCTTTTATCCTTTTTTCTATTAATATGGTGAATTATATTGATTTTAGAATGTTGAACCATCCTTGCATCTTTGGAATAAATCCACTGGTCCTGATGTATTGTCCTGGTTTTTGTTTCATTTATATAGTGCTGGCTTTGATTTGGTAACATTTTAGCATCTATATTCATGAAGGATATTGATCTTTAACCTTATTTTCTTTTTTTAGGTTTTGGTATCATGATTTTACCAGCCTCTTAAAGTGTGTTGGGAAGTGTTTCCTCTTTATTTTCTGAGTTTGTATAAAATTGGTATTAGTATCCTTAAATTTTTTTTTAAGATTTTATTTATTTGAGAGAGAAAGAGAGATCACAAGTAGGCAGAGAGGCAGGCAGAGAGAGAGGAGGAAGCAGGCTCCCTGCTGAGCAGAGAGTCCGATGTGGGGCTCCATCCCAGGACCCTGAGATCATGACCTGAGCCGAAGGCAGAGGCTTTAACCCACTGAGCCACCCAGGTACCCCAGTATCCTTAAATGTTTGATGAATTTATGGAGTCAAATTTATTTATTTGATTGATGAATTCACCACTGAAACAAACCATCTGGTCATGAAGGTTTCTTTGAGGGAAAATTTTTTTATAAACAATTTAATTTACTTAATGGGTATTGAGCTGTTCAGATATTGTATTTTATTCCTATATCTGTTTTGATAAATTCTGTGTTTCAAGGACTTTGTCTGTTCCATGTAAACTATCAGATTTACTGTTATAAGATTTACAAATATTCCCTTATTATTCTTTTAATGCCTGTAGAATCTTTAGTTTCATACTTTCTTTCATTGCGGTGATACCCCCTCTCATTTCGACATTGATAATTTGTGTTTTCTTTTTTAAACAACTTTTTCTAGGAATTTTATTAATCTTTTCAAAGAACTAAATTTTGGGCTTGTTATCTCTATTTTTTTTTGTGAGTCTTCTGTTCATTGATTTCTGTTATCTTAAAATATTCACCTTGCTACTTACATTTGGGTTTACTTTTTCTTTTTGTATCTTTCCTATTGTGGAAACTTACTTGGTTTTAAACTTCTTTTCTCATACAAGTATATAAAATTATTTCTCCCTAAGCACTGCTTTAGCGGCATCCCATAAATTTCAAAGTTGTATTTTCTCAATCATTCAGGCCAAAGTATTTTCTAACTTCCACTGTGATTTCTTATTTGATCCAAAGTTTATTTAGAAATAGATTGTTTAATGTCACGTGTTTGGAAATTTTCTAACCTTATTTTTCTTCCTTTTGATTTCTAATTCAATTATTTGTGGCCAGAGAATATATTTCTTAAGATTTCAAATCTTTGAAATTTATTGAGACTTGTTTTATGGCACAGGATACGGCCTATCTCAGCAAATGTCCTGTGTACACTTGGAAAGAATGTATACCCTGTGATAGTTGGGTGTAGTGTTCTGATTAGGTCAAGGCAGTGAGTAGTGTTGTTCAAATCATCTAAAACTTTACAGACTTCTTATTTTTCTATAAACTACTGAGAAGATGATGCTCCCTTTAGCCTGTAATGTCATAAGATTTCTCTCTCTCTCTCTCCACCCAAAATCAAGTCTTTCCTCTCTGGCAGCAAAGTTGCTGGACTAGAAGACTGCCATTCGTGCAGACTGAGCTGCATGGGTGTTGGGGGGAGTGTAGACCTGTGTTGTTCTTACCTGAATCTTTAGCGGGTTTTCAATGTGTTGGCCATCTCTAATGGATTTCTAGTGCCCTAAAATAGGTGTTTTTGACAATTTTGTCTAGATCTATCTATCATTTATCTATCTGTCTATCTTTCTATATGTTAGTGGAGGAGAATTTCTGGCCTCTTCTTTCTGTCATAATTAGAAGGTAATTTTATGGTAATGTTTTAATATGATGTCTTTAACCTTTATTAAAAATATTGAGAAGAGGGCGCCTGGGTGGCTCAGTGGGTTAAAGCCACTGCCTTCGGCTCAGGTCATGGTCCCAGGGTCCTGGGATCGAGGCCCACATCGGGCTCTCTGCTCAGCGGGGAGCCTGCTTTCCTCCTCTCTCCTCTCTCTCTGTCTACTTGTAATCTTTCTTTCTGTGTCAAATGAATAAATAAAAATCTTTAAAAAAAAATATTGAGAAGAACATTCCTGCATCTTCTCTGAAACCTCTGTTGGAGGTTTTTAAGTTGTTAATGTTGTTTGTCCAAAATAAGGGGAACAAACTCCCTTCAGGATGTAGTATGGAAGTTCTGTACACCCTTTATGACTTACTTGGTTCCTTTCTAACATTGAATCACAAGAAGTTATTTGCTAGAAGTAAATATTATAAATTAGAATTTTATTCTTGAAAACTCATTTCATACCATAAAATACCAAGACATCACAAATGTTCTTCAAAATCATACTAGTATTTGCTTTTACAAACATTATGTAGAATTTCATTCAATAAAAACTTGAGAAATTACCATGTGCCAGTGACTGTGCCAGGCACCAGGAATAAAAAGAAACGTACTCAGGAGGCATAGCTCCTGCCCTCGCCCAGAGCTAAAAGTCTGGTTGGTGAGAGAGACGATTATGCAGGCTATTATAGTCGAGTGTGACGTGGGCAATGGCAGAGGAACCCCAAGGGTTATGATTGTGCCCAGTATCTGTTTGCTCCAACATTTTTTTTCCTCTGGTCTTTGGAATCCGTGAGGCTTTAGAAATAAAATATCATTAAAGCCTAGACTAAAGACATGTCTCCCATGGTAAGTTTCTGAATAGTAAGTACTTGGGGAGGGATAGTTTCCTTAGGAAAGGTTTCTCCTATTCTGAATTGTGAACGTACGTTAGATCACTTGGGAAGCTTTAAAAAAAAAAATACCCTTGTCTGGCTCCACTATCTTAATTGATCCGGTGAGGCCCAGGAACCAATTTTTTAAAGTACTCAATGATTTTACCATGCTTAGGAACTAGTATAGCCTTTGTTTCCAAATGTTTCCTCAACATTTGACACCTGTAATAAAAGAAGCCTCCTTCAATGTTTTAGTTAAGTTTTCTGGGACATTCTTCTTCACAATACTTACGGCTTCCCTCTACTCCTCTGGCGTCTGGTAGAGAGTGAGCCGTTACTGTCAACGCTTCAAGATTCTAAAGAACATGGGCACTCATTCCTCTTTCTCTCTCACTCATCCCCAAGTGAGATGGAGAAATTCATCTGATTGGTTAGATTCTCACACTCACTGAGCCACTTTCTACATAGCAGTAGATGTTTACTTTGCTCTACCCATATCCTTTGCTTCTTTCCCACAGTGATAATAAAAATAGCTAAATGGTACTTATTGAATGCTTACCATATGCCAGCTGCTGTCCTAAGCCTTTTACATGAATGAATTCATTACATCCTCATACCAATCCCATGATGTACATTCTATGGCTATACCATTTTAGATATAAGGAAGCTAAAGCTTTATTTTTATTTATTTATTTTTTTTAGGATTTTATTTATTTGTTTGACAGGGACACAGAGAGAGAGGGAACACAAGCAGGGGGAGTGCAAGAGGGAGAAGCAGGCTTCCCGCTGAGCAGAGAGCCCGATGCAGGGCTTGATCCCAGGACCCTGGGATCACAGTAAGCTAAAGCTTAATGATATTAAATAACTTGTCTGAGGACACACTGTCATTGGACTGGAATTTCAGTTCAGACCACCTGGCTCCAGAGCATAGCTTTCAGCCTCTATGCTACTCCACGGCTAAGCGCATACTTGCTGGCTGGCAAGCTCCATTCTATGAGTAACTGGGTCTGTAAGCCTTTCTGCAGCTTGCTGCATAAAAGTACCCCAAGTCATCTTAGTAGGTGCAAGTCTACTCCCAAGTGGGTACCATGGTCCAAATTGAAGAGAGGGATGAGAGTTCCCTTCAATCAACATATACTCAAGACTTTAAATTGTCTGGGAGTTCTGCACTTAAGAATTTGGAATCTCTAACAATTTTGTGCTTAACAGTTTCTCACCCCAGAGACCCTTAACTCACACTACACACTTCTTCCTTGGATTCTACTTTGCCTGTTCTTAAGGATGTTGTAAAGAGGCAATGCCTTTAAGTGGCACAAGGATTCATGACAAATAATTACATATCCATGAAAAAAAAGTTTTCTACCTTACAAATCAGTTCACTGTGACTGTGTATTGCTATAGATTATACTAGTCTAGTCCCAACCAAATACATGGCTTCGGTTGCCACGATTACATGGCTTTAAACGTGAGTTTTGCTCATCACTCAAGATGTTTTAAAGGTTATTAAAGTTCAGGTGTTTTAACTGAAGTCATTATGAGTAGAAGGTTGCTAGTAACAAAGAAAAGTTTTCCCTTCCTGGTAAACTTGGATTAGCTAATGAGAATTCTGTAATACCTTGTATTTTCCTTCCTGTCTAAATACAAATCTTAGTTTTAGAAGACCCCATAAAGATTGTTTTAGAAAATATTCTAAGTCTCATTATACATTAATTATTAAAACCCAGTTTAAACACTTTTTCAAAGTAGGTATTTGATTTTAATTTTAGTTCACAACTATATAGCAGGGATGGGCAAACTACAGCTCATGGGCCAAATCTGGCTGCTGCCAGTTTTCATAATGTTTTACTGGAACACAGCCATCTTCCTTCTATGTGTTATCCATTGCTGCTTTCATCTTATAATGGCAGAATTGAGTAATTGCAGCAGAAACCCTCTGGCCCACAAAACCTAAAATACTGTCTGGCTCTTTACAGAGTAAGTCTGCTGTCGCCTGCTATTGGATAGCACTCCTGCCCTGCCCCCATCTTCTAGTCCCCATCATGCCTGATTGCTGCTTCTCATTTTGTCTTGGGTTCCTGGTTTTTTATTTTACAAGTGAATAACTATTACCTCACTCATTTTTATTTTTATTCATTTTTATTTTTTTAAAGATTTTATTTTCGAGAAAGAGCGAGCACAAGCAGAGCACAAGCAGAAGGAGTGGGAGAAGGAGAAGCAGGCTTCCTGCTGAGCAGAGAGCGGGCCCTGGGATCAGGACCTGAGCCAAAGGCACTGAGGGTTAACTGACTGAGCCATCCAGGTGCCCCCAGGTTAGCATTTTTAAAGGACCAAAACAAAATGCAACTGCCTCTTTTACCTGTGCAGTACTTTTCCATTTGTCAGTGATTCTCCAGCGAAAATAAGTTACCCTGATCAGTTTTCCTAATACAAGGTAAACCTTTTCAAATTTATATGCTCAATTATTTTTTCAGCTCAGAAAATCTTTTATTATAAAATATTTCTTATAAAATCTTTTTGTTTTGGTTTCTTCTTTAAGAATTCCTATTGCTTTAGGATTGGTGATCCAGAGCTAACCTCTGTCACTCTCACCTCTTTATCCTTTCCAAACCATACAGGGTGACAACAAATTTGTTAGCAACATCACCTGTTTTATTCTCTGCTTTGTTATTTCTGTTCCTTTAATTTCATCCAAATGTGTTTCACAGATTTTTTAATCTTTTTGTATTTTTTTCATCTTAGCCAGATTTCTTTTCTTTTCAGCCTGCATCTGCTGGCATCTGCTTTTCTTATTCTCTGCTACAGTTTCCTAAGAGGCCATTTCTTTTTGCCTTCTATTAAAATCACCAAGCAGCTAGCTCCTGAAGCTTCCCCTATTTCCCAGAGAAGGATATTTTCTCAGATAGGCTTTTATTCTATTGTCAGAGTAACATGCATATGGGGCCCATGTAGATTTGTTGTTGATACTTATATTTTTGTTTTTTTCCTATATACCAATCTTTACATGAGGAGGGATCCTCATGTTGGTCAACACACAGGATGGGCATATTGCTCCGCAAAAGCACCCTCTTTGGGTGTTGCGTGAATATTCTTCTTAGATCTAAAACTCAATGATAAGTTGATGGGCCATTGTGTGGATATACCACAGCTTATTTTCTGTTCCAATGTCAGTGGAGGTTTGGGTTTCTAGTTTGGGGCTATCATGAAAAGTGCTGCTGTGAGATGAAATGCCATCTAGGAGATGAAATGCCAGGTCATGGGGTATGCATGCTTTCAAACTTAGCAGATAAGATCAATGCACTATGAATATCAAGCCAAAACTACTTAAGAAATATTCAGTAACATTTCTTTTTGTTTGATTCAGCAAGCCAGAATATCCTCCTAGTTAACAAAATGCTGAAACGAGACATGAGAAAATTTTCTCTTGAAGTAGACATGTGGGAAACACCAAAGAGAATAAACTCCTTCATTTGATTATAATTACTGAAAATAATTTTAAATTATTGGAAGTTTATGGAGAAGAAAGATCTTTCCTCATGAATTACACATTGACAAGTCCATAAGAGCTGCACATCTTGGGAGAAGCACAGATTATTGGAATTCCATATGATGATCTTCGTTCTAAAAGCTTCGTACAGCTTCGTTCTAAAAGATAATATGTAGAAAAACCAAAAAACCAGAAATATTTGTCATCTTTTAAGAAACAATCATCATCAGACCAGTACATCCAAAATACTGCCATGATGCAATTACACAGACCTTGGTTCAGAAGCCAGACATTGCCAGACATACCCCAGCTCTGCCACTTAGGAGCCCCATGATCCAGATGTTTCTTAACTCACAGGGTCTCAGTTTCCAAATTACAGGACATACAAACCTTGCATTAACTGAATTATAACTGAAAACTTAATATGTGTACACTGTAAAAAAAATTAAAACTACAAAGAGATATAAATATATGGAAAGTTTGCCTATTCCCCCAGTCCCCAGGTCTGCCAACAAATACTTAACCAATTTCTTGTTGATCTTTCCAGAAATATTTTGTGTGTATTGTAGGCCTCATGAATGCATATATGTTTGTATATATGCATACATAATTTTAGCTTTTAATTAAGGAATATGACACATATAAGAAAATAACAGAAAACCAATGTGAAGCTTAGTGAATTCATGTTAAATATTCATCGGTGTAAATATCACCCAGGTCAAGAGGTCCTATAAGCTCCCATTTACTCCTTCTCAATCACAACCCGCTCTCTATCCTTTAAAAGTTATCACTATTTTGATTTTTACAGTATTTACTTCCTTGATTTTCTTTGTATCTTTACCTCCTAACTATGCATTCTTAAATGCCATAGTTCCATGCTGATTTTAAACTCATACTGTAGATTTCTTTTTTGGATTTGGCTTTTTTTTTTTTTAAGATTTTATTTATTTATTTGACAGAGAGAGAGAGAGATTACAAATAGCCAGAGAGGCAGGCAGAGAGAGGACGAAGAAGGCTCCCTGCTGAGCAGAGAGCCCCATGCAGGGCTCAATCTCAGGACCCTGAGATCATGACCTGAGCCGAAGGCAGAGGCTTAACCCACTGAGCCACCCAGGCAACCCTGGATTTGGCTTCTTTCAATACTTACCACATTTGTGAGATTCATCCATGTTGTATTTAGTTCTGCTTCACTCATTTTAATTGCTACATAGTAGGAATTGAAAAACTTTTTCTGCAAAGGGCCTGAAAGTAAATATTTTAGGCTTTGTGGGCCAATAAACAAAATCAAGGATATTATGTAGGTCCTCAACAAGAGAAAACAAATGTTCAAAAAAATTTCTGATAAAATTCAAAGGCAGTAATTGCTACAATAATTGAATACAGGTTTGTTTTTAATGAGTCTACTAATGAGAAAAATGGAAGTCTTACTTAGGGGGTAATGTTTTGCTTAACTGAGGTTCAGATTATCAAAACTGATTACATATCCCCAATAGCAGATAAACATTTGCAATGAGACCCCTGACACCCCATATCAGCTTTGAAAATCTCTGCTACACATATATAGGTGTTGCCAACATGGATATCAACCATGAGCATATGCTTTTAATTGTGCATATTTATTGTTTGGGGGGCATTTACAGAACTCCATTAGGTTCTTCTCTTGATATTTCCCTCTTAGCATGTCATTACAATGCATATTAAATCACTTTCAGTTGAAGGTTAAGTGGGACATTCCTCTGTCACACAGTTTAAAGAGACTTTGAAATAGGAAAATTTCCTTTGCACTTTTTTCAAGGTCCAAAAAATGCTCCTGGAGATGTAAACTCAGAAAACATATTCACTGCAAATATGTACGGGAATTAAAATCTTGCTTCTTGTTTTAACTTGTGACAGCAAAGGAAGTATATAAAGCAGCTTGCCATTACTTGTGATTCAATGTTAGTTGCCACTGAAATGACTTTACCATAGTGTAAATTCTGCCAAATATAAGCTCTGTTTTGCCTTGTAATTTTAGATTGGATTCGTTAAAAAAATATTATGAAGTCTACAGCAAAAGCTATTTTCCAAAGCCATTCAGTATTCCATAGTAGTGGATAAGGTTAGCTTTCTTAGAAAAATCTGAATCTTAATCTGAGCTCAAAAATTCACACTGAAAGGTTATAAGTGCAAAGCCATCAAGTATCAGTGAGGTAGGCAAGTCAGGATATACAGCTATTTCTGACAAAAAAAATAATGGAACAATAAATTAGCAATGGTTAAATCCATGAGACTGAGTGAAGATCACCATTGAAATAGCTGGTTAAATAACACATGATAGATTCGAACATGTTTTCACTGGTAAAAGGTTTATCCACTAAAAACCTACTGTTGACATCCTGTGGGGAAATTTAGCCACACATTCGGGACTCCTCTCAATTGTAATCCATCATGACAGGCCATACTGATTTTAAAAGCCTTGCTGGTTTCTGTCTCCCCTAGTAAATAAAGACCCTCTGCTTTGGCAAGCCTGAGCCCCAGCTTGTACCCAAACTTGGCCAATGCCCCAAGGCAAGAAAATGGCCAGTGATCTCAAATCACTTAGGAAGGACTTTCTTCTCTGCTGCTACAGTTCATATAGCCCCTTCCATTTCCATAGCTCTCTAATGTCTTTAAAAATGTTTACAATGTATCCATTATTTTCTCTAAATGTTGCAGCTACCTACTACATCCTACCTAAAATCAGAGGACTCCTCTATTTTCTGTTTTATGAAATTCTCTTTCCCCCAACTTATGCATGTTTTATTCAGATTTTTATGTTTTATTAAATTTTGTTATTTTATTGTATTCTTTCCTTTTGCTTTTTTGCATCTAATTCACTGTTCTTTTTATAATTTCTTGAAAATGAGGCTTAGACTTTTCAAATAAATGCCTTTAAGACTACAAATTTCTAGGTGCCACATTAACAGCATTCCACAAGTTCGATACATACTTATTAGCATTTTTGTCATTTTTTCAGTTCAAAGTATTTTCTAGTTCTATCATGACACTTTCTTTGATGAACAGATTATTTATATCTGTATTTCTTAATTTTCAAACATATTAGAGTTATCTTGTCATTGATTTCTAGTTTCATTGCATTTTTATCAAAGAACACACTTGGCAGGATTTCAACTCTTTTTTTTTTTTTTTAAAGATTTTATTTATTTACTTGACACACAGAGAGAGATTACAAGTAGGCAGAGAGGCAGGCAGAGAGACAGGGAGAGGAGGAAGCAGGCTCCCTGCTGAGCAGAGAGCCCGATGCGGGCCTCAATCCCAGGACCCTGAGATCATGACCTGAGCCGAAAGCAGAGGCTTTAACCCACTGAGCCACCCAGGTGCCCGGATTTCAACTCTTTGAAATGGCTGACACTCGCTTTATGACCGTATATAGTCAGTTTTTGTACACGTTTGTTGTGTGCATTCTTAAAGAATATGCATTCTGTAGTTGTTAGGTGTAATAATCTATAAATGTCTACTAGGTCAAATTTCTTAATTATGTATTTCAAACCTTCCATTTCTTTTTTTTTTTCCTCTGGTTGCTCCATCAGTTCCTGATAGAAATTAAAATTTCCTAGCATTATTTTGGATTTGCTTCTCTGTGCAGTTCTATTACATTTGCTTTACAAAGGTCGAGGCCATGTTACTAGATACATTCCTATTTGTGACTCCTACCTCCCCAATGAATTAAAACCTTTAAGAAGTGTCCCTCATTTTGTCTTGTGGGGCTTTCTGCCTTAAAGTCTTCTTTGTCTAATATTAATATTGTTATATATCTTCTTCCCTTTGATGATGTGTTCATGGTATCATTTTTTATCCCTTAACTTGTAAGCATTCTGTATACTTAGATTTTGTATATGCCTTTTAACAAACAGCATTTATTTTTATTCAGTCTGACAAATTCTGACTTTGAGCATTTAGCTATTTACATTTAATATAAATTAATGATGAATAAGTGATAAACACCTACCATTTTATTCAATGCTTTCTATTAGTTTTGTTTCCTTTTTCTCTCCTTTCTATCTTCCTTTTATACTGAATGGGTTTTTTATTCCATTTTCTTCTATTAGTTTAGTGTCCTACATCTTTCTGTTTTGCTTTAGGAGTTCCCTTAGAAGCTCCAGACTGTTGCCTTGAGTCGTCAAAGACAATGTTAAATAACACTTTATCCCTCTACTAGATAATGCAAATGCCTTAGAACAATGTAGCCCACACACGGATTTCAGACTCCCGCACTGCTTATGCTGTGTAACTGTAATGCCATAGTGTAGCTTTTTTGTATTGTTCTTCGTGCAGTCAATAAATATCCACATATTCTTTATTTATCTCCAACTTTTCGACTGGGACAATCTTCCTTCTACTTGAAAAAACACCCTTTAGTAATTTCTTGTAGTGAAGATGTCCTAGTGACAAATTTTGTTTCATTTATCTGAAAATGTCTTTCACCATCATTCTTGAAGGATATATTCACATGGTATAGAATCCTATGTTATTATACTATTTCAGCATTTGAAGCTACCATTCCATTATTTTCTGGCTTTGTTTCTGGTCAGAAGTCAACTTCAGCTTAATTATTGCTCTTCTGAAGACAATTCACATCCTTTTCCTGAAAACTTTAAAGGTTGTTTTTTCTTTTGTTTGCAGCAGTCATATTAAAATACATGTAGGTATAGATTTTTAATATTTTTCTGCTTGGGGTTAAGAAGGCTTGTTACATATTGAGTCTCTAATTGGTTTTTATTTTATTTATTTATTTATTTTTAGATTTTATTTATTTATATGACAGAGAGAGATTACAAGTAGACAGAGAGAGAGGAGGAAGCAGGCTCCCTGCTGAGCAGAGAGCCGGATGCGGGCCTCGATCCCAGGACCCCGAGATCATGACCTGAGCCGAAGGCAGAGGCTTTCACCCACTGAGCCACCCAGGCGCCCTCTAATTGGTTTTCAAAAATTCATATTTCATAGGATTTCTCAACATATTTCTTCTCTTAGCAGTCAAATTTTTTGAATCAATGGTCCATTCCTACTATCCTTTTGTCTCTTCCTAATGACTAAGTTATTCCACATCTCTCCTTGCATCTCCTCTGTAGTTTCCACCTTTTTGTTCCTTTATTCTTTCTAGGTAAATTCTTCTGACCTATCTTCTAATTTATTAGTTATCTCTATAGGTATATTTATCCTCCTCTTAAATCCATTCATTAAGTTTCTCATGTTCATTACTGTATTTTTAGATTCTAGAATTTCTATTTTACAATAGAAATCTGCTGTGTCATTTGTATCATCTCCAGTTCTCCTGATAATTTCAATGTTGACTTTTATCTCTTTAAACGTAAGTGTCTTAGCTCAGGCTGCTTTAACAAAATACCTTAACTGGGTAGTTTAAACAACAGAAATTCATTTTTTCACAGTTCTGGAGGCTAGGAGTTCAAGATCAAGATGTCAGCATGGCTGGTTTCTGGGGCAAACTCTCTTCTTGGTTTGTAGATGGCTGTCTTCTTGCCCTGTCCTCATATGGCAGGAAAAAGAGAGAGAACAAGCTCTCCGTGTCTCTTCTTACAAGGGCACCATTCCCGTCATGGGGCACCTGCCCTCATGATCTCATCTAAGCCAATTAGTTCCCATAGCCCTCATCTCCAAATACCATTATATTAGAGGTTAGGGCTTTAACATCTGAATTTTGGAGGGACAACAAGTCTGTAGTACTCCACCCCAGCCCTCCCCCCCCAATCATGTCCTCATCATTCCATCCCAATAAGCCCCCAAAGTCTTAACTCATCAGAGCATCAACTAAGTCTCATCTGAATATCCTCTAAATCAGGTATGGGTAAGAGTCAGGGTATGATTCATCCTGAGGCAAATTCCTCTCCAGCTGTGAGCCAGATGAGTTAGGTTTTTTTTGTTGTTGTTGTTTTTTGTTTGTTTTTTTAAGATTTATTTATTTATTTCAGAGAGAAAGAGTGTGAATCACAAGGAGACTCCATGCTGAACACATAGCCCTGCATGGGGCTTGATCTCATGACCCTAGATCATGACCTGGGCCGAAATCAAGAATTGGCATTTAACCAACTGAGCCACCCAGGTGCACCTAGTCCTAACTAGGGCTTGGAGTCCCAACCCAAATAGAGGAGGCTTACCAGGGCCTCCAGCTTGACTGGTTTTTGTCCCCCCTAGTTTTACAAAGCTGGTTGAAAGCATCACTCAGCTTTTCAGCCCCATTTTCTAGAATGTGCATATTTCTTCAGGGGGAAAAAAGAGGCTGCAAATGCCAGAATCCACTCTCTGAATTTGTCTTCTCTCAGATATTTGCCCAGAGATTCCTTGCTGTTAACTCTCCATTGTCTTCAAGCTGATTAAAAATATTTTAAAGTCAATGATCCATGCCTACATCCCTAAGCATTATTAAATAATCTCACATCTGTCCTTCCCTCCTTCCCACAGAGAAGCAAAGAGAGAATACATACAAGGGGGGCAACTACGCATCATGTTCCAAACATTAATAAAACAGTAAAGAGATACTTTATACTCAGAAGTAAGTGCAGACATACTCATTTTAAACTATGTAAATTATTGATCTTATTAAATTTTCATGTAAGAAAAATGACTATCCAAGTACTGAAGATGATTTTTATCACAATAATAAGATAGGCAGAATGCTACGGTCCTTGAATTTATATTACATAGATGTACGGATAACGGTACATGTAAGTACATGGTTTATATTTTTGGGGATTTCAGAGGTTATTTCATTATTAATTAAACAAAAGACTTTCTGTTGTAATATACAGCTATATCTTGGTATTTAAGAGTCCTTTATCAGTTTTCTCTCTGCTTTCTTTCTTAACTGCCCCTTCCTCTCAATATTCCTTCTATGATCCTTTTTTTTTTTAATTATGTTCATTTAGCCACTGTATGATTCTCTTTGACTAAAACTTAAGGTCCCAATAGATTCCCTTGCAGAGGGTCTGTTGGTCACATTAGTACAGGCAAACCTCCAGTGAAGAGAAATTATTATATAAAATTACACAGTTAGTGGCAGAGCTAGCTAACATTCAAATCTTCTGAATGCCAGGCTCAAATTTTCCTGTAAGCCTTGTGCCTTCCCTATCCTGATAGCATGCCCTCAGGCCAAAATAGTAGATGATGTGCTTGACCAGGGGAGGGTTGAGGGAGAAGGTATAGGCAAAGGGTTCACTCCCCTTCTTAATGAGAATTCTCATGAGAACTTTATTTTCAACTGACTCCCTAGTTTTGTTCTTTAGCGCTGTTCTAGTAATTTGAAAAGGTAGTTTGTATCAACTATGTTACTAGGCAACACTACTTGACCACCAAGTGGTAACTAGCATTTGATTGGAAAGAATTATAAACGAACTGTTAATACCTAACAGCAAACCATAGGTTTGAGTTTTCCTGAGTGTGCTGACTTTTGTAACCAAGTGAATCTATTAGGGGGACCTCGGACACTATGCCTCTGGAATCATTACGAGAGAGTCTGGCCCTCAAGGCATGGAAACCAGGGCAGGTCTGCACCTACCCAATGTAAATCTCTCTTCCTTGCCCCTGAGCTTTGTCACGGGGTGGGGGGTGGGGGGACTAAATAGCTATGTGTTTGTCTGTGTGGACACGGCAAGAGCTTCCATATAAAGAGAAGCCCCTGCCGCTGCCCTGCTCGAAGCTGGGGTTCCCGTCTTCTATCTTGCTGAGTAGACGGATACCCAACTCATATCAGACCTCATCTATGTTAGTCTTGTGAGTAGGAATGTTTAGTTGAGTCTAAGACCAGCTCCTGGGGGAGCCTGCAGGAGGCATCTGGGCTAGACTTGGACAGGCTGTGCTGTGCTTACAACCAGCATGATGAGACAGGGATCCCTTGGCTACCCCTAAAAACAAGCTGCTTTTTATAACACAGACCCATTTTAAGCTTTATTTGTGATGGAATACCATCATCTGCTTTAAGGACTAATAAAAAATTATCTAGAATCCTGTTTCCTGGACACAAGAGTCCAATTGCTATAATGTCAACTCTATTCTCAAAGAATTTCAATAGTGGATTCCATAGCCTAGATGAAATGTGCCGGTTTGAATGCAAGTGTTTCACTTCCTTGAACACATTATGGGTGTTGGAGTAGAGCGGAGACCTGAATGATGCTGCCTCTCCTCTCTGCTTCGTTTCAGATGAAAACTCCATCTCACCTGAGCTGCGATTCTTATTTTTGAGTTTCTTCCTTGGGTAACTTGTCAGTGCCTGAGGCCTCCTCATCTTGCTCTTGCTCTACAAAATTCTTGTTGACCATGTCTTCTGTGTGGCTGTGGATGATCTGATGGGCTGCAAGGATATGCTTCCGCTGGGCGTTCCTCACTGTGCCAAAGTGACAAGAAATTTTACTCTGAAAGTCTAAACAAAATCATTCCCAAAGACTTTCAAGAAAGTAGTGACAGAAATGATAATTTGGTAAGCCACATATTCCCTTGCTTAAAGCCAATGAGATTAAATAACAATGACCTGCTCTCTGTTTTAGCAGTACACCTCCACGGAGCCAGACCTAAGGTTGATTAGTGCTGCTCCCCTTTGTGCCNTCCCCCCCCCCCCCCATTCCCACTCTCTGGTTGCGTCCGTCTGGTCCTGCTGCTCCCCACCAGGCTTGCCTCTCTTCCTCTCCTCCATAGCTGCCCTCCCCTGGAATGCCTGCACTCCAAATCCTTCCCTTTCTGCACAGCCCAGCTCTGTCCTGGCTCCTCCAGGAAGTCTCCTCCAAATGGGCCAGCCCACATCTACCTCTGCCACACCTGAGTTCGTAAAAACCCACACAGTGCTGAAGCACTCCGTTTTGTGAGTTCCACTTTGTTTTTTAACTAGGTTGTAGTGACTTAAAGGTAGAGACCTTGTCTCCTATTTCTCTTTGAGCCTTTGTTCCTAATATGGAAGATATTTGTTGACTGATGATGAGTTTCTGAGCTCATGGCTGTAGAAGGTGGTCTTTGCTCCATATTCTAAAGATATTTATTATCAAGGATTAGTATCGTTAGGCATCCCATTTCCCTTGGAAGGGACTACATGATGATGATGATAATGTTAGCATTTAGTATTTGCCCTTACTTTGTGCCAGGCACTGTTCTAAGCAGTTGGCATACATTCATTTAAACCATCCCACAACCCTAAAAGAGACTATTAATAATATCCCCATTTTCAGATAAGGAAAGGGAGACACAGAGAGATTAAGTAATTTGCCCCAAATCATACAGTTAGTAAAGGACAGTAAGAAGTACTATAGATTCTGTGCTATTCAGGTTTCCGAGAGTTTACAGAGAATAAATCACACAGCAACTTCCACTTCACAGTAGTATGGTTGAAAGAATGGGGACTTTGGAGCCACAGAGACCATGGTTCAAATCTGTAAGTTGTATAAAGTCTCTAAGCACTAATTTCATAACTGAAAAATGAGAACACACCTCCACCTATTTTAAGAAATTGAGGTAGGTACTTTTTAAATGCTTAGTACAGTGTCTGGAACTTAGCATCCACTTAAAATTTGGTAGTTACTGTTATTTTATATCATATACAGGTCTTTCCAAGGTCTTTTCAATCATGAAATATCTCAGAACAGTCTATATATATTAATTTGGGTAAA
This sequence comes from Ailurus styani, assembly GCA_002007465.1. Lineage (NCBI taxonomy): Eukaryota > Metazoa > Chordata > Mammalia > Carnivora > Ailuridae > Ailurus > Ailurus styani. The sequence goes on along the minus strand of LNAC01000349.1, from coordinate 1,274,472 downwards.
GAGTATATATAATACATATGGTTCTTTCATTTGAAAAGAGAAACAAAAGGTCCTAGAGTGTGCTCCCTGTCCACCTGGCTTTCTTCATTTGGTATACATACAGAGAGAAGAGGCTAAGGACTTGCCTAGCTTCCCCACAGACAAGTTCCACTGGATTCCTTAAGCTCAAGTGCCTCCTCCAGCTCCTTTCCCTCAGAGCCCAGAGAAGCTAGGGGAAGGGGTCACAAACTAGTAAATACTAAACACATTAATTTCCCCGCCTCCTTCAAGTCCCTCAGATAGAAATGACCTGAAGCAGGCTGACCTCACTTTGGACCTAGGAAAAATAAAAGGGAGTTACATATTTTCTTAAAGGTTCAGAAAACACAAGATCCCTTTTATAAGGTGACACAAAAACACTGATTATTTTATTCAAAAATTAAATACTGTTGGTATAAGCACTACCATATACGTCTGATGGGAGTATGAATTAGGACAGTCTTTTTGTGGGGGCTATTTGGTAGCATCTAGCAAAAGTAAAATGCACGTACCCTATTCCCACTGTACTGCTAGGAATTTACTGTCAGTAGCATGACCAGGACATGCATAAAATATATTGCTTACAGCACTGCTGGTTATAAGAAAACACACTAAAACAAACTAAATGCTTATGACTACTTGGTACTTGCTTAAAAATTACAGTTCAGTCATGTAATGGGAAAATAAGATATTTCTTTGTTTTCTTCAGATGCATTAGAATTCCACCATTCCTGTATCCCTATTAGGTGATCTGAAATGTTATACTTAAACCTGTCCAGAATTCCCCTGCATAACAAGGAAACCTTGTAAAAAAAAAATAAGCAAGCTGTTATTTCACTTAAAAATTTTAATTTAAATTCAATTTAATTAACATATACTGTATTATTAGTCTCAGTGGTATTATTCAGTGATTCAATGGTTGCTTACAATACTCAGGGCTCATTACTTCAAGTGCCCTCCTCAATGCCCATCACCCAGTTACCCCATCCCCCACCCACTTCCCCTCCAGCAACCCTGTTTGTTTCTTAGAGTTAAGAATTTCTTATAGTTTGTCTCCCTCTCTGATTTCATCTTACTTTATTTTTCCCTCCCTTCCTGTATGATCCCCTATTTTGTTTCTAAAATTCCACATGAGATCATATAATAATTTTGCTAGTTCCATCCACATTGTTGCAAATGGCAAGATTTCATTCTTTTTGAAGACTGAGTAATATTCCATTGTATCTACATCTTCTTTATTTACCACATCTGCTTTATTCATCAATTGATGAACATCTGGGCCCATTCCATTTTTTTTATTGTAAACATTTGAGGCTTACAAAATGATTTTAATTTTTTTATTTTTTAAAATTCCAGTACAATTAAAATAATGTATTAGTTTCAGGTGTACCACACAGTGATTCAAGAATTCTGTTATACATTTCTCAGTGTTCTTAGTCCCCTTTACCTATTTCACTTATTTGTCCACCAGTCTTCCCTCTGGTAGCCATCAGTTTGTTCTCTGTACTTAAGATTCTTTTTACTTGTCTCTTCTTTGTTGATTTGATCTGTTTTTAAATTTAACACATGAGTGAAATTGTACAGTATTTGTTGTTCTCTGACTTATTTCACTTAGCATTATACCCTCTGGGTCCATCCACGTTGTTGCAAATGGCAAGATTTTGTTCTTTTTTATGGCTGAGTAATATTCCATAGTGGATACACACATCTTCTTTATCTGTTCATCTACTGATGGAACTTGGGCTGCTTCCATAATTTGGCTATTGTAAATAATGCTGCAGTAAACACAGGGGTGCATATATCTTTTCAAATTACTGTTCATACTCTTTAGGTAAATACCCAGTAGTGGAATTGCTAGATCATTTGGTAATTCTATTTTTTCATTTTTTGGAGGAATTTCCATATTCTACAGTGGCTGCACCAGTTTGCATTCCCACCATAAGTGCATAAGGGTTCTTTTTTTTTTTTTAAATACATCCTTGCCAGCACTTTTTTCTTGTTTTTGATTTTAGTCATTCTAATTGGTATGATGTGATATCTCACCATGGTTTAAATTTGCATTTCCCTGATGATTAGTGATGTGATCATCTTTTCATGTGTCTTTTGGCCATCTGTATGTCTTCTTTGGAGAAATGTCTGTTCATGTCTTCTGTCCATTTTTTAATTGGATTTTTTTTTTTTGGTGTTGAGTTGTAAAAGTCCTTTATATTTTTTCTAACCCTTTACTGGATGTGTCATTTGCAAATTTTGTCTCCCATTCAGTAGCTTGTCTTTTAGTTTTGTTGACTGTTTCCTTTGCTGTGCAGAAGCTTTTTATTTTGATGTCGTCCCAGTAGTCTATTTTTGCTTTTGTTTCCCTTGCCTCAGGAGACATATCTAGAAAAATGTTGCTATGACCAATGTCAGAGAGATTATTGCCTGTGCTCTCTTCTAGAATTTTTATGGTTTTGGGTCTCACACATACGTCCCTAATCCATTTTGGGTGTATTTTTGTGTATGTATTTTTATGTATAATCCATTTTGTGTATTTTTGTGTAAGTGGTTCAGTTTCATTCTTTTGTATGTAGCTGTCCAGTTTTCCCAACAGTTTTTAGCATCTTTATTAAAGATACTTTTTCCCATTGCATATTCTTGCCTCCTTTGTGGAAAATTTGTCAGCCATTAAAATTGTGGATTTATTTCTGGGCTTTCTATTATGCTCTATTGATCTATGTGTCTGTTTTTGTGCCAGTACCATGCTGGATTGATTGCTACAGCTTTGTAGCATATCCTGAAATCTGGGATTGTGATACCTCCAGTTTTGTTCTTCTTTTTTAAGACTGCCTTGGTAACTCAGGGTCTTTTGTGGTTCCATACAAATGTTAGGATGATTTGTTCTAGTTTTGTGAAAAATGCTGTTGGTATTTTGAAAGGGACTGCATTAAATCTGAAGATTGTTTTGTGTACTATGGACACTTTAGCAATTTTGTTCTCCCAATCTATGAATATGGGATGTCTTTCCATTTGTTTGTGTCATCTTCAATTTCCTTCATTAATGTTTTATACTGTTCAGAGTAGAGATCTTTCACCTCCTTGGTTAAGTTTATTACTAGGTATTTCATTCTTTTTGGTGTAATTGTAAATGGGATTGTTTTCTTAGTTTCTCTGTTACTTCATTATTAATGTGTAAAAATGCAACAGATTTCTGCATATTGAATGTGTATCCTGGAACCCTTCTGAATTCATTTAGTAGTTCTAACAGTTTTTTGGTGGCATCGTTATGGTTTTCTCTATATATTATCATGTCATCTGCAAATAGTTAAACTTTTACTTCTCCTTACTAATTTGGATGCTTTTATTTCTTCTTCTTTTCTGATTGCTCTGGCTAGGACTTCCAGTATGTTGAATAAAAGTGGTGAGAGTGGACATCCTTGTCTTAATTCCTGATCTTAGCGAAAAAGCTCTCAGTGTTTCACCATGAGTATAATTTCAGCTGTGGGTCTTTTCATATATGGCCCTTATTATGTTCAGGTAAGTTCCCTCTAAACCTACTTTGTTGAGGGTCTTTGTCATGAAAGGATGCTGTGCTTTGTCAAATCCTTTTTCTGCATCTACTGAAATGATCATATGGTTTTTTTATACTTTCTGTTGTTGTTGTGATGTATCACATTATTTGCAAATATTGTAGCACCCTTGTATCCCAGGAAGAAATCCCATGTGACTGTGGTGAATTTTTTTTTTAATGTATTGTTGGATTTGGTTTGCTAATATTTTGTGAGGATTTTTTGCATTTATGTTCATCAGAGGTAGTGGCCTGTAGTTCTCTTGTTTTGTGGCATCTTTATCTGGTTTTGGTATCAGGGTACAGCTGGCTTCGTAGAATATATTTGAAAGCTTTCCTTCTATTTTTCAGAATAGTTTGAGAAGAATAGGTATTAACTCTTCTTTAAATGTTTGTAGAATCCACCTGTGAAGCCTCCTGGTCCTAAACTTTTGTTTGTTGGAAGTTTTTTGGTTTTTTTTGACTATGGATTCATTTCCCCTGCTGGTGACCAATCTTCAAATTTTCTATTTCTTCCTGATCTAGTCTGGAGAGATTATATATTTCTTCGAATTTATCCATTTCTTCTAGGGTGTTCTATTTGTTAGCATATAATTTTTCATAATAGTCTCATAACCTTTGATATTTCTGTGGTGTTATTTCTGTTATTTAGGTTTTAGTTTCTTAATTTCTCTTTTCTCATTTTGAGTCCTCTTTTTTTTTTGATGAATCTGGCTAAAGGTTTATCAATTTTGTTGATCTTTTCAAAGAAGCAGTTCCTTGTTTCCTTGATTTCTTCCCTTGTTTTTCAGGTTTTTTTTTCATTCATTTTTTCCCCCTTTATTACTTCCTTCCTTCTGGTTTTGGGTTTTGCTTGTTATTTTTCTAGCTTCTTTAGGTGTAAAGTTAGATTGTTTGAGATTTTTCTTGCTTCTTGAGGTTGGCTTGTATTGCTATAATCTTCCTTCTTAGAACAGATTTTGCTACATCCCAAAGGTTCTGGATCACTGTGTTTTCATTTCATTTATCTCCATGTATTTTTTTTTATTTCTTGGTTGATGCATTCATTGTTTAGTTACATGTAATCTAACCTCTATGTAGTGTTGTCTTTCCATTTTTTTTCCCTGTGGTTGATTTCTAGTTTCATAGCATGGTAGTTGGAACAGATGCATAATATGACTTCAAACTTTTTACATTTGTTAAGAATTATTTTGTGGCCTAACGTGATCTATTCTGGAGAATGTTCCACGTGTGCTTGAAAATAATGCCTATTCCACTGTTTAGGATGGAAAGTTCTGACTGTCTCTTAGATTCATCTGGTCCACTGGGTCATTTAAAACACTGTTTTCTTGATTCTTCTCTTTGGATGATCTATCCATTGATGTACATAGGGTGTTAATAGCTGTTTTATGTGTTTGAGTGCTCCTATGTTGGATGCATAAATATTTACAATTGTTGTATCTTCTTGTTGGATTGTTACTCCCTTTATGATTACATAGTGTCTTTGTTTCCTGTTACAATCTTTGTTTTCACGTCTATTTGAACTAAGTGTTACTACCCCAGCTTTCTTTTCACTTCCATTTGCGTGATAAATACTTCTGTATCTCTTCACTTTCAATCTGCATGTGTCTTTAGGTCTGAAATGATTCTTTTGTAGGCAGCATATAGGTGGTCTTGGTTTTTTATCCATTCTATGATCCTTTGTCTTTTGATTGGAACATTTAGTCCATTTACATTCAAAGTAATTACTGATAGCTAAGTAACAAATAGCAATAGGTAAATGTCTTAGGGTTGTTTTATAGTTCTTCTCTGTTCCTTTCTTACTCTTTTCTCTCCTGGTTTGCTGACTTTCTTTAGTGATATACTTGGATTCCCTTCTCAATTTTTTGCATATATATTACTGGGTTTTGACTTGTGGTTAGTATTAGGTTGATATGTAACATCTTATGCACATAGCAGTCTACATTAAGTTGTTGGTTGCTTAAGTTTGAATCCATTCTAAAAGCACTAAATCTTTATTCCTCTCCCCTGCAATGTTTTAGGTATATGGTCTCATACTTTATATCCTTTTATTTTGTGGATCCCTTGACTGATTTTTATAGATATACTTAATTTTACTGCTTTTGTGCTTCCTAGTCTTCTTACTCCTGCTTATAGTCTTTCCTTTCCGCTCAGAGTCCCCATTAACATTTCATGTAAGGCTGATTTAGTGGTCACGAATTCCTCCAACTTCTGTCTGGCAAACTTTCTCTTCTCTCCTTTTTTCTGAATGATAGCTTTGTTGGATAGAGTATTCTTGGTTACATGTTTTTTTCTTCCAGCACTTTGAATACATCATGTTATTCCCTTCTGGCCTGCAACGTTTTGCTGAAAAATCAGCTGCCTTATAGGGTATTTCTTGTATGTAGTTACTTTTTTTCACTTGCTGCTTTAAAAATTCTTTACCACTACTTTTTGCCATTTTAATTACCATGTGCCTTGGTGTGGACCTCCTCGGGTTGATTTCTTTGGGGGTGCTTTGTGCCTCCTGAATCTGGATTTCTGTTTCCCTCTTCAGATTTGAGAAGTTTTCAGCTATTATTTCTTTTTCTTTTTTTTTTAAGATTTTATTTATTTATTTGACACAGAGAGAGATTACAAGTAGGCAGAGAGGCAGGCAGAGAGAGAGGAGGAAGCAGGCTCCTCACTGAGCAGGGAGTCCAATGCGGAGCTCAATCCCAGGACCCTGAGATCATGACCTGAGCTGAAGGCAGAGACTTTAACCCACTGAGCCACCCAGGCGCCCCCAGCTATTATTTCTTCAAATAAAAATTTCTCCCTCCCTTTTCTCTGTCCTCTCTCTCTTGAATCCTTATAATGCAAATGTTATTTACACTTGGTGTGGTTGAGTTTCCTTTAATCTATTTTTATTTTTTATTTTTCTTTCCTCTCCTGTTCAGCTTGATTGCTTCCCATTACTCTGTCCTCCAAGTCACTGATGTGTTCTGCTTCCTCTCATGTACTGTTTTTTTCCCTCCCGTGTATTTTTAACTTCAGTTATTGAGTTCTTCATCTCTGATTGGTTCTTTTTTATGTTTTCTCTGTTTTGTGTCTCACCGAGTCGTTCACTCTTTTCTCCATTCCAGTGAGTATGTTTATGACCGTTACTTTAAATTCCCTATCAAGCATATTGCTTATTTCCATTTCATTTAGCTTTCTATGATTTTGTCCTGTCCTTTCATTTGGGACATATTCCTCTGTCTCATTTTGTCTAACTGTGTCTCTTTTTTCTTTTCTTTTTTTTAAGATTTTATTTATTTATTTGATAGAGAGAGTGAGATTACAAGTAGGCTAAGAGGCAGGCAGAGAGAGAGGAGGAAGCAGGCTCCTTGCCGAGCAGAGTCCTATGCGGGGCTCAATCCCAGGACCCTGAGATCATGACCTGAGCTGAAGGCAGTGGCTTTAAACCCCTGAGCCACCCAGGTGCCCCACTGTGTCTGTTTCTATGTTATGAAAGTCAGCTACATCTGCTCTTGAAAGTCATGGATGTAAAAAGAGGTGGTCCTATAGTACCCTGTTCACCAGACCCTGGAATTTCAGGGATGTCTCCTGTGCATGTTGTGTGTGTTCTTCTGTTGTGGCTGAGTTGTGTTTGCCTTCAGTCTAGTCATCTGCAAATGCTCTCTGCCTGTTGTGGGCAGGGCTTGGTCCCTGTGTTGTCTAGGGTCACCATGGGCTTGATTTGGGTCAGCCCAGATATATGCCAGAGCTGTGGTCACACTGAACTTACTGGGCATTCTCCCTGTGTTGACCCCTGGGAGGCTTTCATTGGTGGGTGAGGCCTGCAGTCAGACCAGATGTCTGCCCACTGCTGGGTTCATAATTGACTGATGTGTGTGTGGTTATCTTCCCCTCTCCCTGGGGCAGGAGTCACTTTGGAGTGGTGCTGGCCCATTGGGACTCCTTGCATAATGCCAGGTTTGTGTTGTAGCTTTAGATGAATAGGGATTCATCTTCCCTATGCAGGTGCCCCTTGCCTGGGGTGTGTGGTGTAGGGTATGCTGCTTCCCTTTCTCCATGCTTACAGTGTCCCTCCCATGGACAATGTCATGGGTCAGTTTGGTTCCCGACCTGTCTCTGCCCTTCCTTTTTTGATGTGGTCTCTTCTCTACGTTTAGATGTTGAGAGTGTGTTCTGCTAGTTTTCAGATCTTTTTCTGGGTTATTTACACTGATGTGGGTGTTATCTAGGTGTAACCGTGGGACAAGGTCAGCTTAGGATCTTCCTACTTGGCCATCTTCCTTGGAAGTTATTTCACTTAAATATTGACCTTCTGGTTGCACCCCTCTGTCACCAATAGGCTGAAAGCTCCAGAAGAGTATTCTTTTTGGGGGCTGGAGGGTTAGGCAGAGGGAGAGGGAAAATCTCAAGCAGACTCCACATGGAGTGTGGAGCCAGATGTGGGGCTTGATCTCAAGATCCTGAGATCATGATCTGAACTGAAATCAAGAGTCAGATGCTTAACTGACTAAGTCACCCAGGTGCCCCAAGACCATTTTTTAAGACAATTTTTTTCTTTCTCTATTCATTAAAAGCATCAGTCTTCAAAACATGCCACTTTTGACAAGTAAGCAAAGATATTTAACTTAGTTTCTGCCAGGACTGTATCTAAGTATATCTGTGGCACAGGCAGAGGAGCAGAATAGATTTAAGCCCTTCAAGCATCTCAGCTTTCCAACACCCACTCTGTGTCCCACCTCCAAAAGGAAAGTATACTCTAAAAATTCTGCATATTGTCAACATTTGCCTTAAACCAAATCACAAAATACACCTCTTTTGGGAACTTGGGAACTTCCTCTTAAAGAAGGTTTGGCTTTTGATACTCGGTCACTTACTAGAACTGCACCCCGACTATACTAGAGGTGATTATACTCTGGAATCAGACAGCATGAAGAGAATTTGACAAGCTCTGAAATAAGAAAACTCGGTGACTCTCCTTCAGAAATTTCTTCATACTTCTGCTCATTTTAAATCTCAGGGGTATTGAAAATAGTTTATATCTTTTAAAGGAAATCACAAAGCGAAGCATTACATTGGCTTACCTTTTTCTTTGACAAAGTCCTTTTGCACCTCTGGGATCAGGAAACTATAAACCAACTCAGCAACAATTTCCTCGGACTGAAGCTGAGTTCGACTATAAAATAAAAAACAAATTAAACTGTTTCCTTTGCTGCCTTACTTGAGCTGCTGATTTCTACTTAAGTTCTCCTTGTGTGAGGGACTCCACTGCTCAAATCCCACCACTGCCTTTTCCTTGATTAAGTTGTATGAAACGTTGTTCTGCTGGAGGGCTTGGTAAACTTCATGCAAATTCAGGTTTGACCCTGTCCTTTATTTAACCTGCCTTCCAGGAAGGGAATGTCAGAAATATAACTTAAACAAGAAGCCAAAATCTTTGGGGTGAAGTAATACTGCATATACTTATTCACATTGCTTTCATGCTTTGTGGTATTCTAAAAGTAATATGTTAGTGATCCAGACTGCAAAGGATAACTGAAAATCCTACTCCTAGTGCTCCTGCCATACAAAGGTTTAGGCATGTTGACTTCTAAAGAGGTATGCAATTAAAACAATGGACACTGAAGCAGGAGATATATACTTGTTTCTCCTTGATGGTAAAATCTTAAGCTTTTGAAAAATACATATCAGTAACAGCAAATGGACTGTCTATTCTGCCCTCTGATCTCTTGGTACAAACCGGCTCTCTATTTCATAAGCAATGTCATTGATTTCCTCAGCCATCTTCTCAATTTCTGCCCTGGCTTGTTCGTCTGCAGTGCTCTCTTCAGTGTTCAGTATTATGTCTTCCAGATAGGAAGTCACAGTACTTTGGTGAACTTTAATCACCTGCAAAAAATAAAAATACCCCCATTACTGAGAACAGGAATACTACTGAAAACAAGACCAAAAAAAAAATGAACAAACATTGGCTGACCTTTTTTAAGCACATCTATTTCATTCATTAAGTCAATAGTCCCCTCATTGATCATTCCTTTCTTTTTTTTTTTTCCCCCTGTCTGGTCAGTCTGTTTCTAGCCCACCTACCTGCCCATTCTGAGTAGCCCCTTTCCATCTAGCCCATTTTATAGTTATGGGTCTTACTTAGGGTGGGCAATACAACACTGCAGAAAAATCATGGGCCTCAGTCTATAACCCTGTTTTGGATCCTGGCTTTGTTCTTTCCAGCAATGTGACTTGGTCAAACTACCCAACTGTGGCAGAAACTAAGAGGTATTTCCCAATGTCCTTCCTCTCCTTCCTCTTATGTATCAGAGCCCCTGAGTTTTAGCTATGCCAACAGGTGTCTAGAATAGATACAATATTTCCTAGTAACCATAGTTCTGGTTGAAGGAGTACATGCAGAAGTCATCTGTGTACTTTCTAGAAAGGATTCTTTTTTTCTTTTTTTCAGACAAAGAGCACAACCAGGTGGGAGAGAGAGAATCTTAAGCAGGCTCTACCCACTGTGTAGCCTGAGGCAGGGCTCAATCTCATGACCTTGAGACCATGACCTGAGCCAAATCAAGAGTCGGACACTTAACTGAGCCACCCAGGCACCCCTAGGAAAAATTCTTAAAAGGAGAAACCTTTTTTTTTTTTTTCCTCTTTTCACTTCTCACTTCATGGGGACAGAATGCTGGAGCACCAGAAGTCATCTTAAACTGCCATGAGGGCCATGCCTTAAGGACAGAAAAGTGGAAAGCTAGAAGGGTCCTGGGTCTCTGATGAATTTTTGAACTATCATACCCTGGACTGCTGCTTTTTTAAGCTTTCTGAAATTGTGAAATAGAACACATATTTTAAAAAGTGCACAATGACAGATGTACTGTGCACTGAATTAGGGTAAAGCCAGTACTTATGTAGCCACTGCTAGAATTCTAGAAGACCGCTATGGGTTCTTCCTGACCACAGACCCTTTCCACTGTCATGATTTTATGGTAAACATTCCCTTTTCTTTACAGTTTTCCTCCCTAAGTATGTAATTATAAATAGCTAGAATATGGATTATAAGCTGTTACACATGGTAGATGATGTGCCACTCCAGTTAAAAAGCTGAACATGACAATATGTAACTCAAAAATTCTTAAGCTGTGTAGATGGAGAGCAATCTGTTTGGTTTGAAAAAAAAAATTGAAACACACGAAAAACAAATAGTATTCAGGAATCAACCCTAATTCCTTAAGAATTGGGTAAATAGGGGCACCTGGGTGGCTCAGTCGTTAAGTGGCTGCCTTTGGCTTAGGTCATGATCCCAGGGTCCTGGGATTGAGCCCCACATCAGGCTCCCTGCTTGGTGGGGAGCCTGCTTCCCCCTCTCCCCCTGCTTGTGTTTCCTCTCTCGCTGTGTCTCTGTCAAATAAAATCTTTAAAAAAAAATTGGGTAAATCCTGAAAATCTCAGATCAAGTAACAAGATCTCAAATGGAAGCCTTTTTCTTTTTTTTTTTTTTTTTTAAACTGAGTATCCACACATACAATTCAGACAGCCCTCTGGGAAATTTTTTAAGGTCCAGGTTGATTCTATCTCTCTTTCCTGGGTGGCCCACATCTGGTCCAGGGGAAACTCTCACACAGCTTTTACCTTGACATATTCTGGGTGTGCTAGCCACCCATATGGCCTCATCTATGCTCAGCTCTGCTCTGCTCCATTCCCAGGGGGTCAGACATCCTAACTGAAAGAATACATATCAAGCTTGCCAATGACTACAGGAAAAGAAAGCAACCTCTGGGTGTGTTTTGGGGAGTGGGATGGGTAGTCACAGCATAGATCCCTTTAAAGGAATCTTCTTCATAAATCCCCTTCCATTTTAACACTTGAGCTTTTTACATTCTTGATAAGGGTGAGTGCTTTGAGATATTATTAGCTCCTTGGACTTCCTCTGAATTTACATCCTGCTCACTTTGGAACTGCACACTCATTATGTCTTGGTCAGAATTCTAACTTACCAACCTGGTGCTCTAGTTTATATCTTTAGCCAAAACCTCTCTTCTGAATTCTGTCTTGTCCATCCACCTGCTGAAATGACACTTCCACTAGAATGTCTCAAGCCTAATAAAAATCAAATTCCTGATCCCACCCCTGCCCCTAAACTCATTCTGTGCTCCACTTTCCCACATCAGAAAACAGTACTATCATTTTCCCAGTTGCTTAAGCCAGAAACTGGACATCTTCATTGACTTCTTTCTGTTTCTCATTGGCCTTAACTATTTCCACAGCCTCCTCCCTGATCTCCTTGTTTCCACGCTGTCCTCCTTCCAACCTGTTCTCCACACAGTAAGCAGAGTAACCTGTTTAAAATGTGGCACTGGCCCCGTCTGTTTGCTTCATGAAACTTACTAGATTTTCTAATTCTATACATATTTGCATGTTATATAGTACTTAAGCTCCAGGAAAAAAGGGACCACGTCTGGTTTCTTCCCTCCAAAGTATCTCACAGTGCCTAGCACATCACAGGAACATAATACATATTTGTAGAACACAATGAAAAACAAAAAACAAGTGCCATTTCATGTCATGAGTATGCTCTGGTTTGATTCGGCTCCTTACAAATAGCCTTCAGTCATCTAGCCACGCCCCCACTTGCCTCCTTAAATATCTGGTCCTCCTCCCGCAGGCGCCTTTGCTCGACTTGGCGCCGACCGCTCTCTTCAGCTTCTCGCATCCTCCGCTGCCGCTCGGCCAGCATGGCAAAAGCATGGATCCTCCGCTCTTCCTGCAATCTCACCAGCTCTTTGGACAGGAAGTCAAACATGTCTGCCAGCGCCCTTCCTTCCAGTCCAGCCAAATGGTTTTCAACCAGTGAGACCTTAAAAACAACAGTAAATTTTTAAGGATACAAATTCTACTAAGCATGAGGATGTGTAAGGAGGGATGCTGGATTACCCAGAACGCGTGACAGTCACTTCACTTTCAGAATATACTTAGTGTTTATTAGGAATATTATCACTACGTTGGCATCACCCCAAGGATTCTTACTAAGAAAACTTATGATACAAACAAACATGAGAATGGATTGTTCAGTCACTGACAGATTACAATCCTCAAGTTATGAGGGGGATTTAGCAAAACACTTGTTAATAGCCACACAAATTGTTTTTTTTCTTTCACTTTTATCCAGAAGGTAAAGTACTTCTATCTTCTCAGATATGAAGGGAAATGTCAAGGTTTTTATTAAAAATTGTTTTTGGAGTTCAATAAAATAGTCTTATAGAAATTCACTCATGACACCTTTTAATTTTTTAATGCTTGGTCCTTTGACACAAGTTTGGGGAATTCTAAAATCTTGAATAACATGAAAGTGGAAAACTGTGGTACCATATTCTTTTAAATAACTTCAAAGTCATTAAGAACGATCTTTGAAACAGAGCAGGAAAAAGCCTACAGATCTATGTAATCATTGAGGTAAAGTCAGGGCCTGGAGTTCTCTGCCAGGAATAAGCCACAGTATCTATTTATGGATCCGTCTGTCCTGGCTTTTGACACACAGAGAATAAAAGTGTTTAAGAAGATTGAGTCCTTTGCAACTTCATCCTGTTCCTTTTCCTATCCTCTGGTCTAAGGGAAAGGGCTCATCTCCCCATCATACGCTCCCTCAGTCCTGACAGTTCTGTGCTGGGTTCTTCTCTGGTTTGTATCTGAAGGGAGGAAACCCACATAGGTCTGAAAGATGGTGAGGCTGTGTGAGACTATCATTCAAGCGTAGACATTAGCCCCAACACCCTCCCTCACCTCCGCCGAGCCCACACATACTTTCTAACCACAAAGTTCAGCTTTACTTACATGATAGGGGGAGGTGGAAAGAAAGGGCCACACTAAAACAGTGGTCATTCAGCCCAGAGACCACAAATGGATTCTCTCCTTGTCTCAGGATCACAAGCTCCCTCAGTTGGGGGGCAGATGCAACCTTTAAAATCCCAAATGGCTACCTTTTCATGTCCAGTCTTCTCCTTCAGCAGGAAATTTGAGTATGCTAAGGTGGTACAATCTAATTTGAAAATTAAGTGAAAATATTGAGGAAGGTGGTTTTGCTGTGATCATATAATGCAGTGTATTACATAACTGGGAACTGTGCATTTTCTGTACTATTCCCCAGAGAAAATATAAGAGGAGAAGAGGGGAGGATCGGCTGGAGGGAGACGTGAGGTGCCCCTCCCTCAGACTCCTGCATATCACTGGTGTGTCTAGGTATGGCAGGAGGCAAGCAGGATCAGTCTTTTGCTAAGTGTCTGCCCTTTCCATTAACAACTCCTTCAGTTCTTAGCTGACATGGTGTCAGCCAAGTATTTACCTATGAACTGGGACAGATGAGTTAAAAAGCCTGGGCTGGCTTAGGTGGACCTGCTAAAGTCTATAATCAAAAACTCTGAAGGGCCGAGGAGGGCATTTTTCCATCCAGTTCTTGGGTCCTGGTGTTTCTAGGACATTCTGTTCCATCTGAACAGAAGTGCAGCCTTATCTCTCTCATTTCTAGGACCCTGAGACCTCCAGATTCAGAGACTCTAGTGTCCACATTCCATTCTTCTTTCTCTGTCCCTCTGTTGGGTCTCACAGCCTGATGGCTACACCATCAGCCCCAAACTCAGACCATCCACAAGCCTGGTGTCACGGAAGAGGAATAACATGCTCATTTTCAAGCTGCCTACCATTTTGTGCCCGGTCCCACACGGCACAAGCGCTGTGTGCGTTACTAAGGGTGGGGCATATGAACTTCACTATTAGCTTTCTTGTAACACTAGACACAGATTCTTTTTTCATGTTGATTTACAGATAAGTGGAAGAGACAGTAAAAGTATGTCTACTCTATAGTCAGCAACTTTAAAAACTATGCATGGACAAATGCTATAGGAAAACATTTACAACTGTTGGGGGAGAGCTGTAATTAGCAGCTGTTGTCAGGTGACACTGATGAAAGTCACAGAATACCATGAGAGAACAACATATTTATGATGCGGTTTAACCAGGATGAGCTATGTACAGCTCCAAAACTCATCAACAAGTGTCGATATTTTAAAATAAATCTTTTGTCTTTTATTACTTTTCATTCTGCTGAGCTCCCACTAAAATACAGTAGAATCACCAAATATTTAAGAAAATGGGAAGGAAGAACCTTTTTAAACTGTAGGGTTTTTTTTTTTTTTTTTTTTTTTGCAAATAAAATAAGACCACATTCGGTTCAGTGAGGGCACACCCCGTTCCAATTCTGGACTGCAGCAGCATTATTTAAAAACGCCTATGACGGAGTGATGGGGTTGGGGGGATGTTTCTTTTCTGTCATTTCATTTACTGTTGTTATAACGCCACTTGTGCAATAATAAAAATCTGGGGAGACGACATAACAAGAAAGAAAAGGAAAGAACCTTGTGCTCATGCAAGTTCCTCTGGCGCTGTAAGGCCAGCGTCACTTGTTTCTCGGCTTTCTTCAGCAGCCTGTCATCCTCTTGTAGTGCATGGCTGGTGCGCAGCTCCTGGATCAACTCCAGCCGCTTTTCCTTCCCTTCAAACATCTGTATCAGAGCAAATCAAAAACAGACTTGCAAGTTAGCATCCCCTGTGCGAGGCCCCAGGACTCCTAGTGACTGGCGAGGCACCGGTGAATGAGGGGTTCGGTTCTGCCTTCTCCAGAGAGCAGGAGTGTTCCACAGAGCTTTGAGTTCAGCCCTCTCTTCTACACCTCCAGCTGCTCAGGTTGAGAAAGAGCTTACTTAGCAGTTGTTTACCCAGTTTCTCAGAATGCCTCTCAAAGACAAACTGGTTACTATAGGATCATATTAAGAAACTAGACCCTCCCCTTCATTTTCTGTGCTCCTTCCCTAAGATGCCTGAGAATGCTGTTTTTCACAGCCATGTTTCCTTTTCCCAGAGATCTGCGCCTGGTTCATAATATGTAATCTGCTGTGACGTTTTTCCTGGAGAAATTCTCAAGGAGAGGAGAGAATAATGCTGAACGCAAGGTGCCCACCCTGCTTCCCTGGACATACTAATAACTGAGTCTCTTATGAGTTACAGCTGTATGAGGAGAACAATTTTTTTTGCTGGTGCTTTGTATCAGTCTATTTTAAAATTGAAGTGTGCTTGCACAAATAATGTGGTGAAGGCTTTACAGTCAGGAAGACCAGAGTTGAATTTGCTAGTAGTTAATATAATCTCAGACTCACATCACTTGCCTATAAAATGGGAGTAGCTGATAGAAAAAAATGAGATGATATACGTACAGCAAAGAATATATAATGTGAGCTTACAGTGTGGGTTCAAAACTGTAGTTAGTATTAGCTATTTATTATTCAGGTAATGCTAGCTATATGCAAACTCAACTAGTTATTACATTGTGGAAAATTAGGGAATCCACTTAGTCTGTGATGCCTTAATAGTCAAAATTCAGAAGCACCTGGCTGGCTCGGTTGATAGAGCATATAACTCTTGATCTTGGGGGGTGGGGGTCATGAGTTCAAGTCCCATGTTGGGTCTAGAGATTACTTAACTAAATATTTAAACTTTTTAAAATAAGAAAATAAGTCCAAATTCACATAAGAAAATTGTTGGATTTAGTGATTCTAAGGAAGATAAGAATTTCACTTTGCCTCAGTTACAACTGTGACAAACAGCAGGCAGGTCCTTTCTCTCCATGACACTGTGTCACCCACTTAGACAAACTCTGACAGTAGAAGGAAATGGGTAGGTCATTCAAGAGTATATAGTTCCATCAGACAGCAAGGTACAAGAGGGAATTCACCCCAAGGAACCGAGTACATACGCATTCTATAAATCTATTCTCAAAGGAGAAACACAGGACCAGTGGTTGGACCCAACACACCGTGTTCTGAACGACTCTTCCTCGGATTAACTTTTGAAGGTAGATCACAGCCATCTCTATATCTTCTTCTTCCTAAAAGAACAAAGTAAGAACCAAGCAGGTTGAGAAGAGCGGCCGTCAGCATCAAATATTTTTTTGAAGACTTAGATCAAGCAAAAGAGACTGTGCTAGATGCCAGAAAGATTTAAAGAGAAATAAACAAGGCCTACACTCTCATTGAACATACAGTATTTTAAATGTCACTTACTGTATTGTTAAAATTATTTTTATATAAGACATCATTTAAAAATTTGCTTTTTAAGTCATTTTCATTTTTCTATACTCCTTTCTAGCCAAATCTTTCTTGAAGCAGCAAGTACTGCTTATAACATCCCTTTTGCAATAGTTTTCTCATGTTTGTGAGTAGACAGGGTGTAAGGTGTTTCTCACAAGAATTTAGATAAGCTGGTAAAATCAGAATGGACAAGATTAGCCATCTATAAAAATCACCTTAAGTAACTATATACCAAAAGTGGAAAGCAGAACCTGCAAATTGACTTAAAGGGCCTCTGAATGCAAGAGAAAGCAACAGAAATCAACAGCATGAACATATGCGAAAAACAATATGTTAACCACAGGGACAAAGTCTAGAAAGGGGGACTTCAGAAGCACGTCCTGACCAGTCAGTGGGAGTACCGGAGCAGGGTGTCTGCACAGGTGACCCTTCAGAAGCACTGATGAGATCTTCTGCCAACGTCCCTCCCTCTGGCGATGCACAATGACCTTCTGAATTCGATCTGGCGTCTTGTGAGAACTGCCCTATACTGGGAGATAGTGGACTGAGAAGAAGAAGAATCTCCTCTACCAGGCAGGCAATAATCCTTCTGTCAAGCAGTATATCTGTACTGTGGCATTTCTAGCAGTTTCTTGTTGTGGGAGGGGAGGGGCGGTGCGCTGTTAAGTCCAAGTCAGTCCTAAATCCTCACTGACTCTGGTACCTTGCCCAGATGAGTTTGGAGATCTACGAAGGTGAAATATGACGAAGCCAGCCTGTCCTCATCACATCTCTGGCATTTCCCTCCTCTCTGACTCCAGCTCATAGCCACCTCCCCATGTGGCAAGATGGTTATGGTAACTGATCATCATTCCATCTTCTTTTTTTATTTGACACACATGAGTATTACCTTTTGATGCCTATTTTTCTTAGGAAGATTTCATTTTGCTTATTTGTGTGTGTCTGATGTTTGAAGCATAAGAAGAAAGCTATAAGTCAGATCTTGAAAAGGTAACCCTGTTAAATTAGGTTTGTTTTTAACCCAAAGTGTAAGAATAAACAGACAGCAATACTGAATTTAGCATTTCAAATAAAGTTTCAAACTTACATTGGAACTCATTTCCAAGATTGGAGTTGGAAGCCGAGGCTGAGGTAGAGTCTTTCTTTGAAGAAAGCGCAGAACTTTCTTTGGTTCAAGAACTCTGTTCTTCTTATCCAATATTGCCTGGAATAACACCAACTAACATCATTTCTTACCTTTGTATTTTCTTCCACTACTCGATCTAAGCCACAGATCGAATATAGATCAGAAATAATCTTCACTATGGCTATGCTGGGACAGTTTGAGAAGGGCCATAACTGGGTGCTTGTTTGACCCAAGGGATGGTATGATATTCCTAAACATCAGCTAACACTGAATAAACCAGGCACATATTCTGGGTTTATCCATTTTAATCAAAGATTTGGGGGATTAAAAAAAATTTTGTTTGAGATTTTGAAAGGTTTTATGGTGTGTATGCAAATAAAACCCCCAACTCCTATTCTTCCACAAGAGCCAATTATCTGTTTAAAGTAAGTGCCTGGGCAATAGAAAATTTCCCTGTGCCACAAATGACAGAAATATTGTTGTTCTGTATGTTCTTTTGTTATGGGGGAACTAAGGAGCATTAAATGGCAATTGTCACCTAGTGAAGAAAGAGTTTTCCTTTGGCCATGAAGGCCTGCACCTCATGTTTTCTGAAAATGAACTTGTTTTCTTGTGAAACAGTGTGTGTGTGCTTTGATTTCAACATACATTTTTATTGATTTTACTTTTGGTCACCAGAAGTCCCCAAAATTATATGACATAAGATTTTGTTCATTGGTTCTATTTTCAGCCATAGGGGGATACTTTTAACTTAAAAGTATCAAAAAGTGTGATCCCTGTCATTTAAAAATTATACTTTGTTTTTCATATGATTTTTATATTAGTTTTCCCACAGAAACATAAAGTGATAAAATAAGCACTAAGCCAAAACTTGAAATTAATAAAAATATGCAAGTTGAGTAAAATTTGAAACCACATTAAATTATTGTGGTTTTAACAGAACCCTGAGTTTCTACAAAATAAAATTGATACCAAATACACAACAGCTCTAATATATAACAGCTCTACAATAACCACAACTACTGAATCAACAGAAAGCAGCAGCAGTCTAAAAAATAATAATTTTAAACTCAGGCATCTCTTTTGTGCATTGCCTTAAACGGCACCACACAAAACCATCTTAAAACCAATCATTCATAATATGTTGGTAGGGACCTGGGAAAACAGGCACTCTCACACATTCAGCAATTACATCATTTATGTAAGAGAATTTATCAGCATCCATCAAAACTATAAATGCAGGCATATTGTGGGCCAGCAATTCATGTCTAGGAATTTTCTTCTAAATATGTTATTCATACATGTACCAAATTATATGCAAACAAGGTTACTCAATGCAGCATTATTTTTGATACAAAAAACTTGGGACAATATAAATATCCATCAAGTGGGAACTGGGTAGACATGGTACATTTATATGATGATAAATCATGCAAAAAATGATGTAACACAATTATGGGATGATCTCCAAGATATATTAAATAATAAAAGCACAGACAGAATAGTGTATATTATGTATTAACATTTGTGTAAAAAAGTTTAAGAAGATACTTATAGGTATTTTTGTTTTTATATATTTCTAAATATACATATATATATACATGTGCATATTTTTCTATGTAGATATTAATATATTTGCTTGTAAGATATCTCTGGAAGGGAAGATATGAAACTACAAAACACTGGTTGCCTCCAAAGAAGGAACTGCATAGCTGGGAGACAGGGATAGAAGGTTTACATTTAATACTCTTGTATAATTCATGAATTTTGAACTATGTGGCTATTTTTCCTAGTCAGCAAATAAATTCTAAATACAAGAGAAAAGAAACAAAAAATTTAAATTTTGGGGGAAAGGCAATTCAGTTTTCACATTTAAAAGAAAAATGTTTGGTCAAGAAGTCCAATGAAAAGTATAAGAAACCAACAAATACAAATATTTGAGATTCCCTTCAATCTGTCTTATTGTCTTGAAAGGTAAAGCTCTTGGGAGGGTATGAATGAATATGAGGATATCAAGGAAATGTTACCAAACCATAATTTTAACATGCTTATAAGACAAATATGTTAGGCAACTGAGTTCAATCCAAGGTCTTCATAAATAGAAGAATGGTACACTCTTTAATCTGCTTTAGGACATAATTTGACAAGTCTTCAAAAATATATTCCAACCGGACTCCCTGCTCAGCAGGGAGCCTGCTTCCCCCTCTCTCTCTCTCTGCCTGCCTCTCTGCCTCCTTGTGATCTCTCTCCCTCTGTGAAATAAATAAATAAAATCTTTAAAAAAAAATATATATATATATATATATATATATATTCCAACCTAAATTACTACCAAGAATAGCCTGAGAATACTGTACTGTGGAAATTATTTTATACTATTCTAGATATTTCTCTTCTATGATTACTATGACATTAGCTCATAAAGTATTTTTTTAAGCCTTATACCACCTGTACCTTTATATTTCTATGATTCTGGATTCTCAAAACAATGTAACTGTAAGACTAAGCAAATACACTGTCTAGACACAAATCTAATATTTAGTGACTCTCTTTAATTCAAACCAATATTCCAGACTGACAGACTCCATATAATGGCATATCATCCCAAAGCCAAGAGGACAGATAAAAACAAGGACAGTAAAAGAATGTGAATCCTCTGACATCAGCTTCAACAAACATTAAACACAGTCCATCTAGCCAGATTAATATAAATGCCACACTATAGCCTATTTACCTCAGTTACTATTGTTTGATAACAGATGTCAGGCTATCAACAAAAAAATTAAAAGGCATTACAAAGGCAAGAAAAAAATACTCTAAAGAGAGAAGTAATCATCAGAACCAGAGTCAGATATGACATACATGTTGGGATTATCAGAAAATTTAAAGTAACAATGATTAATATGTCAAGGGCTCTAATGGAAAAGGAAGATGACATGCAAGAACAGATGAGTACTGTAAACAGAGACAGAAACCCAAAGAATCAAAAGGAAAGGCTAGAAGTCAAAACACTATAATAGAAATGAAGAATGCTATCAATAGGCTCACTGGTAGACTCAACACAGCTAAGAAAAACAAAAAAATCCAGGAACTTGAAGATATGTCAATAAAAACTTCCCAAACTGAAATGCAAGGGGAAACAAAGAAATAGAACAAAACATCCAAGTACTGTGAGACTATATCGAAAGGAGTAATATGTGTAACTGGAATACCAGATGGAGAAGAAAGAGAGAATGCAGAATAAATATTTGAAATAATAATGGCTGGAAACTTGCCTAAAGTAATGACAAACACCAACCCACAGACCTGGAAAACTTAGAGCTAACACCAAGCAAGACACGTACCTTAGCGCGCACGCGCACACACACCCCCACCCACCCACCCCAGGCATATAACATTTAGAGAAAGACAGAAGTTTGAAAGAAGACAGAGAGAAAACACACTTTAGCTACTGAGAACAAAGATAAAAATTACAGTGGAATTCTAGTCAGAAACCATCCATGCAGGAGGTCTGGTGGCTCAGTTGGTTAAAAGCATCTGTCTTCAGCTCAGGTCATGATCCTGGGGTCCTGGCATCAAGCCCTGCATTGGGCTCCTTGCTCAGTGGGAGTCTGCTTCTGCTTATCCCTGTCCCTCCTCCCTGCTCATGCTATTGCTTGCTCTCCCTTAAATAAATAAATAAAATCTTAAAGAAAAAAAATCATCCATGCAAGAAGAGAGTGAAATCTTTGAAGTGTTGAAAAAAACCTCACCAACCTAGATAGAATTCACTCAATAAAATCATTTTTCAAAACTGAAAAGATCACAATTTTAAATTTACCTGTTTCAAAGGATACTATCAAAGTAAAAACACATCCCACAGAATGGGAGGAAAATCTACAAATCACATCTGAAAAGGGAATAGTCCTCAGAATATATACAGAACTCCTACAACTCAACAATAAATAGACATTAAAAGTAATGTCTAGGGCGCCTGGGTGGCTCAGTGGGTTAAAGCCTCTGCCTTCAACTCAGGTCATGATCTCAGGGTCCTGGGATCGGGCCCCGCATCGGGCTCCCTGCTTGGCAGGGAGCCTGCTTCCTCCTCTCTCTCTGCCTGCCTCTCTGCCTACTTTTGATCTCTCTCTCTGTCAAGTAAATAAATAAAATCTTTAAAAAAAAAAAGTAATGTCTATTATAAACAGTAAGCAAAGGATCTGAACAGACATTTCTCCAAAAAAGATATACAAATGACCTGGAGTGCCTGGGTGGCTCAGTCAGTTAAGCGTCTGCCTTCAGCTCAGGTTGTGATCCTGGGATTCTGGGATCAAGCCCTGCATCAGGCTCCCTCAAAAAGTAAAACAGTTACCTGGTGACCCAGGAATTCCATTCCTAGGTATACTGCCAAGAGAAATGAAAAACTTATGTCCACACAAAAATCTGTATACAAATGTGCATTTAAGCATGATTTATAATAGAGAAAAAGTAGAAACCACTCAAATTTCTACTAACAGTATCAACTGTTGAGCAGATAAACAAAATGTGATACATCCACACAATGGAATATCACACAGTCATAAAAAGTCTTGAGGTACCTACTATAACATGGATGAACTTTGAAAACATTGTGCTAAGTTAAAAAAGCTAGACACAAAATGCCATACATTGTTTGATTTCATTTATATGAAATGTTCAGAATAGGCAAATCCATAAAAAGAAAGATTAGTGGCTGCCAGGGGCTAGGGAGAAGAAGGTTATTGGGAGTGATTGCCAATGGGTATGGGGTTTCTTTTTGGGATAATGAGACTATTTTAGAATTAGATAATGGTGATGGTTGAACAACCTTGTGTATATGTATACTAAAAACAACTGGATTGTTTATTTTTAAAAGAGTGAATTTAATGGCATGTGAATTATATCTAAAAAAAACATATAGGAGAAATAAAGACTTCCTGAGACAAACAAAATCTGAGAGAGTTCATTGTCAGGAGACCTTCGCTATAATAAATGGTAAAACAAATTCTCCAGGTAGGAGCAAAATGACATAGGTCAGAAACTTGCATTTCTATAAAGGAACAGTGGCATAGAAAGCATAAATGAGGGTAAAATAAAGTGTTTTTTCTTATTTTTAATTGATCCAAAATATAACTATTAAAGCAATGAGAGTAAGAATGTATTGGGTTATTATAGCATATGGATCAGTGAAATGAATGACAGGAATGCCACAGGGACAGTAGGGATGAATGGGGAATAATCTGCTATTAGGGACCTACACTGCATGTAAAGTGACAGTATTATCTGAAGGTGGACTTAGATTATTTTATATGTAAACTCATATACTAGTTCACAAGACAAGCCTCACTAAGTTTCAAAGAATAGGGACCCTTGAACATAGAGCAAAGGAGTTAAAGGTTAATTCAAAAATGAGTTAAAATTCCTGCATATTTGTAAGTTTAAAAACTTAAATACAAGTTCAAAAATCATAACAGATGTTTTTAAAAATTAGATACTAATATTGATAAACAAAATAAAAATTAATGGAATATATCAAAATCAGTGTTTTGAAGGAAATGCTTACCCTTCAATACTTTCATAAAACTGATGAGTGCCTGAAAATTAATGAGCTACATGTGTACTTTACGTTAGGAAAAGAACAACAAAACAAAACAGAAAGAACAAAGATGTGAATGAATGGGAGTTACTGTAACTGAAAAAATATATATAGTAGAGAAAATCAACAAAGTCAAAATTTCTTTCTTTGGAAAACCACTACCAAGGAAATTAATAAGCCTCCTGTAAAACTGAGGAAGGAAAAAGACTGAAAGCACAAATAAATAATATTATGAATGAAAAAAGTAAGCATGATTATAGATACTACAAGCACTAAAAAGATTTTAAATAATAGTATCAACAACCACATGCCAAAAAATATGAAAAGTTAGGTGCAATAAACTTTATAAGGAAAGTGTAATTTACCAGGGCACCTGGTTGGCTTAGTTGGTTAAGTGTGTGCCTCTTGGTTTTGGCTCAGGTCATGATCTCAGGGTCCTAAGATCAAGCCCCTCATTGGGCTCTGCACTAGGGACGGATCCTGCCTAAGATTCTCTCTCTCCCTCACTTTCTGCCCCTCTTCTGCCCCTCTCTTCTCTCCCTCCCTAAAAAATAAAAATAATAATAAAAAAGAAATTAAAAAAAAAAAAAGAAAATGTAATTTACCAAAACAATGCAGACAGTTCTGTAAGTAGTAAGGAAACTGAAGGAGTAGTTAGAATTTTCCTATGAAGAAAACATCAGTCTCAGATAATTTTAATATGAATATTCTACCAAACTGAAGGAATAAATCATTTTAAATTTATTTAAACTCTTTCCAAAAGTAGAAAAGAAGGAATACTCTTCAGTCACTTCAGAAGACCTACATCACTCTAACACCAGTACCATACGGAGTCAAAATGAGAAAGAAAAATAAGGCCATTTCACTCATGAATATGTAATCAAAATTCTGAAAAACATATTAGTAAATCCATCAATGTATTATTTTTTCTTTTTCAAATTTTTATTTGAATTCTAGTTAACATAGAGTGTAATATTGGTTTCAGGAGTAGAATTTAGTGATTCATCACTTCCATATAACACACAGTGCTCATCATAACAAGTGCCCTCCTTAATACCCAACTGTGTATTAAAAATATCTTGACCAAGTTAGGTTCATCCCCAGTATGTAAGGATAGATTAATGTTTGTAAAAACAAAACAAAACAAAAACTATAAATGTTCCCTATTCAATAATTTAAAAACATATAATTACCTCAATAGATACAGATAAAACATGTGATAAAATTCAGCATGAATACATAATTAAAATCTTTAGTAAAATAAGAATAGAAGAGAACTTCCACACCCTAATAAAGAGTATTTGAAAAAAAAAAAACCCTTACAGAAAGTGAGAGAATAATGAACACAGAGTTCAGAATGGGTAAATGGGGACAGGGGGATGAGGTGGGAAAAAAACCACATAGATAAACATGAATTATTCTCAAAGTCCTTTTTTTTCTTTTTTCTTTTTTTTAGAAAGGGTGTATGTGCACCTTGGTGGGGTGGGTAGGGGCAGAGGAAGAGAGAATCTTAAGCAGGCTCCACACCCAGCATGGAGCCACAGCAGGGTTCTGTCTCAGGACTCTGAGATCATGACCTGAGCTGAAATCAAGAATCAGACACTTAGGGCGCCTGGGTGGCTCAGTGGGTTAAAGCCGCTGCCTTTGGCTCAGGTCATGATCCCAGGGTCCTGGGATCGAGGCCCACATCGGGCTCTCTGCTCAGCAGGGAGCCTGCTTCCTCCTCTCTCCTCTCTCTCTGCCTGCCTCTTTGCCTACTTGTAATCTCTCTCTCTGTGTCAAATGAATAAATAAAATCTTTAAAAACAACAACAAAAAAAAGAATCAGACGCTTAACCGGATTGAGCCACCCAGGTGCCCCAAGGTCTTAATTTTTATGTTGCGTATAGGCTACCATGGATTCTTACTCTGTTCCTAAAGCCAAATGAACAAACAAATGCATGGACCAGTGATGAGATTACTATGAAACAGTGAGTTTCCAATGCAGTTTCTGCAGATTGGCATTATCTGGAAATTTGTGTCACATGCAAATACTCCAGCCCCCACCCCTGACCTACTCAATCAGAAACTTGGAGGGCTGGGCCCAGCAACATGTATTTTAACAAGCCCTCCAGATGATTGTGATGCATGCTATAGACTAAGCGGCATGATCATAAATCACAAATTCTAGAGTCTGTACACTTACAGTCCAATTAACAAAAGGGAAGTGCAGCTAGGGGGTGCTGTGTATTTGTCTCATGGGAATAACCACTGCACTTTCTCATTTAGTTGAGCTTTAAACCAGATAAAAAAGGACTTGAACATGAGTCCCTTTCTTCCTGATGCCCTGGTAACAAATCTAAAAGGGAGAAAATGAGGCCTATTACACTATTACAACCAGCAGTAATTCCCAACACCAGGAGCTTGCTACACCTCAATGTAGTGGCAGATTTTATTATGTAGATCCAAAGTCAGAACCACTTTTAGGAAGTAACATGACTTCTGAAAATGGGGAGGAGAGCCACCAACAGATATTCCTACAGTTTGAAATGAGGGGAAAAAACATTGGTTCAGCATAGCACTGGCAACTTCCAGAAGGCAAAAAGGAGAGGAGAAAAGATGTAGAGTTACGTGTTGAGAACTACTGGACACTGCAGTTTTGGAGATGAAGTATTTCACTGCAAAAGTCCTACTAATAGCATCTTGTCTACGAATAAGTCTTATACCTTATGAACCTCTGCCAACTCATGGTCCATCCTTGCTGCCCTCTTGAGAAAACCAGCTTTCGTGGTAGTGACTTTTGGCTTTGGTGGTCTGATTCGGGGTTGTGTCACAAAATCTGGGAGACAGGACTCAAGTTCAACTAATCCTACAGGAAGGAAGTACATGTTTTCAGTATTGATTAAATTTCACATTTTGAAAGCATATTTTTAATTTTAGTAGTTGTTTGCTAAGTCATTTCATTTAGAATTACTGATAAGGTATAGCTCAC
Source organism: Ailurus styani (assembly GCA_002007465.1). Lineage (NCBI taxonomy): Eukaryota > Metazoa > Chordata > Mammalia > Carnivora > Ailuridae > Ailurus > Ailurus styani. The sequence goes on along the minus strand of LNAC01000349.1, from coordinate 1,248,123 downwards.
ATAATTGAAGTGGCCCCAAAATGTAAAGCAAATTTCTGCATAATTAATGTTTTCATGTTCTCAGTGATTTAGACCATAAAACGAGAAATGCATTGTTTTTTAAAAGGTTTTATTTATTTGAGAGAGAGAGGGAGGGAGGGAAGGAGGGGAAGAGAGAGAGAGAGAGAGAGAGAGAGAGAGAGGAGAGAGAGAGTGCACATAAGCAGGGGGAGAGGCAGAGGGAGAAGCAGACTCCCTACTGAGCAGGGAGCCTGATCATGACCTGAGCCAAAGGCAGACACTTAACCAGCTGAGCCACCCAGGCACCCTGAGAAATGCATTCTAATTAAACATTTCCCTACAAAAAAGTATTAAGTTCTATGGTAACAACCAACTAGAAAATTAGAGAACATATGATATATGGGACCACCATTCTTTGGTGGATATATACCAGTTTATCGTTTTCAGCTCTGGAGATGATCAGCCAGAGCTACAAGTTCAACAGTGTGACCATCAGTTCATGATCCTGCCATGTATATGCTTCAACGTGTCAACTAAAATTTAAATAATCTAAAAAGGTCTCTCCGGGACTTGGTAAGAGATATAGCCCTCTCCACGAATTTGTCCCCGAGTTATCCATTTCCTTGCCCACTAGTTTTCTAGCACTTCTTTTTAAAGGGCTGATTTCATCATATATTCCTTGTTTACCTTGTAAACGTGGTGTAAAAGCTTTCTCAGTTTCATTTCTGTGACACTGAACATGCTTAAATGTTTAGTAGCTAAACACTGGTATATTATGTTCATTTATTTACTTGGGTCTTTGGAGTTTTTACTGGTTTGTATGAACTCATATTAATAACATTAAATGTGTTCATTGGTATTTCTTGAAAATATTTTTATTTGTTGTTTAGCCTTTAATACTTCTCTTTTAGTACTTTAATACTCCTCTTACACTGGACTTGTAGTTATGTAAATTTCTTACCTTCATAAGTGTTAAGATAGTGGTTTTTTACTACAAAGTCCTCTGAATTGTTGTCAGGGAAACGACCAAGACGAGACAGAGGTCCATAGACCTGTGATGCATAATCGCAATAATCCCTGATGATATTTCTTCTCTCCAACTTTCCTTCTATATTCTTCCCCTTTCCCACAAGTTTTCTGATTGCTAGAATAAAACATACCTCTGTGACTATCTTCACAGTATTGTTCTGAAAAAATGCGTAATAATAAACAAGTCCTACTTTTATTCACAGGGAAGCTACTGAACGGACTGAAATTCATGATGACCACTCACTGCAGCCAATCTGTCATCTGTGTAGCCCAGGTCATCATGAGACAGACGCTGAGTCAATTAATGTCCTCACAGTTGGTACTCATCAAAAGTCTCTAAAAGTGCATTCCAAGCTCTGAGGCAAGAAGGGGCGTTCGGTAAAAGTTTTGTCAAGCTAATGAAAGAAACTCAAAGTAACCAAAAAAGACATGGTTAGTGGAGTTTTGGAGAATTATTTTCTCCTAGGAAAATAATCGCAAGGGAGGGAAGACCACAGGTTCTTCACTAATCTCTTTCCGTCTTGGCTAACAGAATAAAACACAATATATGCCAGCTTAGAGCTTTCAGAACTGTTTGGCCGTCAGAGGGAAAAGGCCCAGCTGTGCACACTGGGAGTTTACTCATCTCAGGAGTAATGCTTCCTCTCCACCTGCTTCTTTTCTTTCAGTCCTATCACAGATTCACCCCATTCGAGGGCTCCACACTGCACACTCATGATAGGTGCAAAACCATACTGTGGGACGGCAGAGTCTTATTGTAAGAGGCGGCTGCATGCACCACTGCTGCCTTGTGGGCATTTGTGTTTGATTCTCCACACTTTTGTGTGTGACGTGGGGTTTTGGAATTAAATAGTTTACATTTTGCTATTTATCTTTTTTTTTATTACTTTCAGAGTAGAAGTCAGCGATTCATCAGTTGCATCTAACACCCAGTGCTCATTACCTCAAGTGCTCTCCTTAACACCCATCACCCATTTACTCCATCCCCACACCCACCACCTCTCCAGCAGCCGTCAGTTTGTTATTTATCTACAAAAGTTAGTCAGCTCATCAGTAGTTAGATCAAGTACTGAAAAGAAAAAATGTTGACAATATCTAACTGCATACCTAACAGCTAGTTAAAAGTTATTTTCTCACATACAAAAAAAGTTCAGGGGCATATAAGTGAGAGCAGGTAACAGGCACCCGATTTATGGAGTGGGGGTCCTTGGAGGCCTCACTGAAGGAGTGACATTTGAATAGTGTCTTAGCCTGGGTTCCTCCAAAGGCAGAGCCTAAAACAAATTTATGTGTGCAGGTAGTTTATTTGGAAGGCGACCGATCCCAGAGGGCAGGAGAGAGGGACAGGAGAAATTATTAGAATAGACTAGACTAGACTAGACTAGACTAGAATAGAATAGAACAAGCTAATCAACCCATCGTTATTATTGTGAAGTACTGAAAAGAAACTGTTGACAATATCTAAATGCATGCCTAGGATCTAGTTAAAAGTTATTTTCTCACATCAAGAAAATGTTAAAAGTTAAGTTCACTGAGTCATTTTAAGGAGTTTTTATAATTGTTCTACTTTTGCTAGGAAAATAACAAATCTGATTTTTTAAAAATATTGTGATTATTCTATTATGCATAGAAATTTGTAATTTGCATATATAATTGATACATTACAATTTATAAGTAAATTACATTAAAATGAAGCAAATGAAATTACAGAGTTAAATACCAGTAAGTTAAAATTTTTAATTTAATTTTTATTTAGTTATTAATTATTTTTTGAGAAGGAGAGAGACAGAGGTGGGGAGTGGCGAGGGGCAGAGGGAGAGGTGAGAGAGAAGCTTTAGTAGGCCCCACACCCAGTGAGGAGTTCAATGTGGGGCTTGATCTCACAACCCTGAGATCATGACCTGAGCCGAAATCAAGAGTCCAACACTTAACCAACGGAGCCACGCAGATGCCACTTTTAAAATTTTAATTTAAAATTTTTATATAGTCATTCTTAATCATCCACTGACTGCTCTTTTTATGTGTATAGATATGGTACATAAACCGATCTATAGTATATACATGATATTAAAATTTCATGGAAGGGGTGAACAGGAGAAAAGATGTCTAAAATGTGTCATTTAAGAGCAATAATAAAAAAAGGTTGAGAAACAGGGCTCTCTATCCAGTACTTCAACCTATGAATATGGGAAGCCCAACCCCTACACTTACCCCCCGAACACACAGACACACACCCATGCACACTCAGGCCATAATGTCAATAACTTGACTACCTGTTAGAACATCAATGACTTGGTTTTCTTAGTGAGGAATTTTCTTCCACTCTTCTACTTTTGAGAAATAATTCATCTCCTTTACTTATTTAATAACACTAGGACTCAAAAGAATTATATCCAAATCAGGTTTGCTCAAAGATTTAAAGCAAAGCCAACCCTCCCATTCTCTTCACTGTTCGTATCACACCATTACCTGAGATGTGTGTATGCTGAATCCGTGCCAATTTTGCCTCCTTTGCTTCCTGCAGTTGAGACCACCGGGCATTCAAGTGCTTCATGTTCACTTCATTTTGATTCTTATCACGCTTTCTCAGCAGTTCTTTTAGAATTTCCAGGCGAATCTCCTGCAGTCTTTAAGTAAATCACTAAACATAAAGACCTATTTGGTATCTCAGAGCATTCTACTAGAGAGAAGGGAAACACCTGCCATAAACAGGATCCTTTCCTGGAGCTGGTATCATATTCATGTATTTAAAAAGACTGCTCTGGCAAAAGTGTGACAAATGGATTGGGGGTTTGGGGGAGGCAACTCAAAAGTGAGTCTCTCTATAAAAGGAATATGTATGGGCATAGTTCTGAAAGGCAAAGAAGAGTATGCCAGGTAAATAAAAGGGCTCTCTAGGCAGATGGGCCTAAATGAACAAGAAGATGTTTGTGCATAGTTCCAGGTCCACAGGTATTGGCTGGGGAGTTAAGCAATACGAGTGAAGAGAAAATGAAGCAGCATGCTATTTTAAGGAATAAATGTGAAAATGCCAGCATCTGGTGCATGTAGACAACCAATCAATCTTTGCTTTCCTTCCCCTTACCTTTATCTTGTTCTCCTAGAGTTAGGTACCTCGCTCATGTGTATACAACCATGTACACATGACTTCAAAATCTATACCTCTGGCCCAGGTGTTTCTGAACCAGAATTCCACTCTATTGAATTTCCAGCTATCCCCTAACAACCTCAGAAAAACCCCACTCGTTTTGTTCCCCCAGAAACCTACCCTTTCTTACATCTTCTTCCTTCCCCGAACAATTCCTTCTCTAAAACACTCCTTGCATCCATTCCCTAGCTCATGTTTCTATCCCTCTCCTAACTTGGACTCTAGTTGCTAATCTAGTCTCTCTTTCCAATCTTGCTCCACACAGCCGTCAAGATTTTCCTTCCTAAAAGAGAAACTTGAACATTTTACTCTTACTTAAAAATTCATAGAGTAACTTATTCAGCCACTCATTTGTCAAATATTTATTAAATGCTTACCATATGCCAGGCAGGAAACAAACAATGATGAACAAGATAAAACGCCTTCTCTCAAGAAGCACTGTTCTATTGGAGCAGGCATATCAACTAGCATTTTATAAGACAAGGAAATAAATACCAGACCAGAAGAATGAAGACTGTGGGAGGAGAAATGACAGAGCATCTATGTCTAGTGCTATTCCTAGTGGATTCAGGAAGGTGGGGAAGACTTCCTTACAGGAGCCATCAACTCTGTACTCTTGAGGATAAACAAGGATTGAGATTTGCCACACAGACAAGGGGAAAGTGAGGACTCAGCAGAGGAAAGTTCAACTCAAAGGACTAGAGACAGTGCTAACGTGTCATACTGGTGGAGCTTCTCAAAGCAAACATACAGGGGAGCATGGGGAATTAGTGAAAAGTGAAAAATATGGAGAAACAGGTGTTTTTAAAAATAACCCACAAACCAATAGTCACCTTCCTCTCTGGAGTTAGAAATCCTAGGTTCATTCTCAAATTCATCACTTAACCTCAATTCTTTCAGTCATAAAATGGACATAATCATACCTATCCCATAAGGTTGTCGTGAGCATTAAATGAGTTAATGCATACAACATGGTAGAACAGTAGTTCCCAAACTTAAGCATGCGTCAGATAATCTGGAGTCCACCACCTGACTCAGGAGGTCTCGGACGGTGCCCAAAAATCTGGATTTCTAACAAATTCCCAGGTAATGCTGATGCTGCTGGTTTGTGGACCACAATTTGAGAACTACTGGCTTGGAACATGGCTCCAACACATAGTAAGCATGCTGCAACTGTAACATGCTCTGTAAATATCATCATCCTCATCATCGTCATCACTAATATTATCTACCTGATGACTTCTTACTCACCCTTCAACACCCAGCTCAGAGGCTACCTTCTTGCAATATTTTTTCCCAAATCTCCATCCACCCCAAACAGAACTAGCCAGAAACATTTCAAATGTTTTTAATGCCCTTCTGTAAGAATATACCTCTCCAAATTGCAGCAATAAATTTAATTTTCTACAGACTGGATTGGGCACCTGATACCTACTTTGCATTCTTTAATTGCAAGTTTTTACCAAAACATCACAGTCTGGATTCATGTTAATAGAAGGTGTTGTAAAAAGATAAACATATTTTGAATTCAGAACCACGCTGAGTCTCTGGTTCTTAACTTTCTTTTGTGTAAGGACACTGTCAGGGGCTGTGGCGACATCGCTATGAGCAGTGAAGTGCCTCAGCTCAGCTTAGGACAAAGGAGAACCTTACCGAGTTCCCTTCCTTTCCTTTTTTTATTGTTAGGGAGTTGTAATTTTGGGGTTTTCATCCTTTCCACACATTCCAAGGACAGCCTCATTACTGCAAATACATTAGATAAATAATTGAAAACCAGAAGTACCTCAGCATATTGTTATTTATGCACTGTGAGCTCATCTCTTAATTGAGGAATCCCACAATTTGTTGTTTAAATAGAAAATGCCCCACAAGCTGTGGCTAGAACCCAAGGTGTCCTGACCTCGAATCCAGTACCAGGGGCAATAAGAGGATTAGCTAGGAGGCTGATGGATATGAAGATATTCCCAGGCAGGGTGGCACCGGGAATGAACAGAAAGGGTGAGTTTGAAAGACTGATGATGAATGGATAAAGAAGATGTGGCACACACGCACGCACACACACACACACGCACATACACACACTGGAAAATTACTCAGCCATGAAAAAATAATGAAACGTTGCCATTTGTAACAAAGTGGACGGAGCTAGAGTATATTATGTTGAGGGAAGTAAATCAGTCAGAGAAAGGCAAATACTATATGATTCCACTCATATGGAGAATTTAAGAAACAAAACAGATGAACATATGGGAAGGGAAAGAAAAAGGAGAGAGGGAAGCAAATCATAAGAGACTCTTACTTTGTTCTTAGTTTGGAGAACAAACTGAGGGTTGATGCAGGGAGTTGGGGGGGTGGATGTGCTAATGGGTGATGGGGATTAAGGAAGGCACTTGTGATGAGCACTGGGTGTTATATGTAAGTGATGAATCACTGAATTCTAATCCTGAAACCAATATTGCACTGTATGTTAATGAACTACAGTTTAAAATTTTTTAAAAAAGAAAGACCTTTTCAGGGGTGCCTGAGTGGCTCAGTCACCTTCAGCTCAGGTCATGATCCCAGAGTCCTGGGATTGAGTCCCACATTGGGCTCCCTGCTCAGTGGGGAGCCTGCTTCTCCCTCTCCTTCTGCAGCTCCCTCTGTTTCTCCCCCTGGTTGTGCTCGCTCTGTCAAATAAATTTTAAAAATCTTTTTAAAAAAAGGCATTTCAGTGGGATTCTGTGATAGTCTAGATTAGATTTTCTTTAAAGAGAAAAGGGAGGAGAAGAATCACAGATGTTTTGAGGAATTGTTCAAATCCAGGTTCCATGCTTAACTTTATATACAAAGAGAGCATTATACATTTTTATATTGTTAGAAAGAAAATTATAGAGCTATTATTCCCAAAAGAACCAGAAACCCAACTTTCTATAGGTGTCAGGTTGTTTTAAACCCATACATTTGGGAAAATGCTTTACAGATAAAAAGTATTTACATTACTACACCAGCACAGGTGCAGCTGTCTGGGTAATCTAGAACTTACTTTTCAATCTCCTGCTCTCTGAAGGCCCACTCCTTCCCCTCCATTGCATTCATCATCCTCCTCCTCTTCTCAAACTGGGAGGTGTCACTCAGACTTGGAAGAGTGGCTTCCCAAGCACGCTTCTCCCGGGCACGTTCTATCATCTCAACCTCAGCTTGTCCTGCCGGGAGTCCTCGACCTGGATGATGAAACAAAGCACTTTAGAAACATATGGACAAACTCATGTACCTTTCAGTATTTCATTTATTCCCTTTCAGTTCCTGTCCTCTTGAACTTCAAGGGTTATAACAAGACAAAATGATATTAGGAAACATCTTCCTGATGTGCCTCACACCTTGTTATCTGTGCCCTATACTGGCTCTTGTTAGTTATTTGGCTAGAAGACTTTTTAGTTGCACATAAGACACTAGACAGTATCTCAAGAATATGATGTGACTACTAAATAATCATATCTTGGAATGCCCTGTATTAGACAAATCATTATTTTGAAATGCAAGGAAATATCAAAGTACCTTACAGAACGTCACAGCTGGTAAGTGATAGAAATCAGGATTTGAACATGGCAATCTGACCCTTGTGGTCTTATCTACTATGCTATATTCCCTCTCTATTAGAGAAATGAAACAAAAATGAACTATATAGACATCATACTCAACAGTGAGGTTGAAAGCTTTTCCTCTAAGATCAGGGACAAAACAAGAGCCTACTCTTATCACTTCTATTCAGCATAGTACTGGAAGTCCTACCCAGAGCAATCAGGCAAAGAAGAAACAAAAGCCAGTCTAATGAAAAAGGAAGAGGTAAAATGGTCTCTGTTTGAAGAACATGATCATATATATAGAAAACTATAAAGACTATTAAAAAAAACCCAGTTAGAACTAACAAATGAATTCAGTAAAGTTGCAGGATACAAAATCAACATACAAAAATCAGTTGCATTTTTATATATTAACAATGAACTACCTAAAAAACAAACAAACAAAACAATCCCATTTATAACAGAATCAAAAAAATAATAAAATTGGGGGGCACCTGGGTGGATCAGTCAGTTAAGGATCTGCTTTCGGCTCAGGTCCTGATCCCAGGGTTCTGGGATCAAGGCCCTCCTTGGACTCCTAACTCAGTGGGGAGGCTGCTTCTCTCATTCCTTCTGCCCCTCCCTACCCCACTTGTGCTCTCTCAAATAAATAAAATCTTAAAATAATAATATAAATTTAACCAAGCAGGTAAAAGATCTGTATATGTACTGAAAACTATAAATTACTGATGAAAGAAATTGAAGATGACAAAAGTAAAGGGAAAAATATCCCATGTTCGTGGAGTGAAAGAATTCATTTATTAAAATATATATACTACCCAAGGCCATCCACAGATTCAATACAATTCCTAGTAAGATCCCGATGACGTTTTTTATAGAAATAGAAAAAACAATCATAAAATTCATATGGAAACATAAAAAAAACCCCAAAGAGCCAAAGCAATCTTGAGAAAGAAGAGCAAAGCTGAAGGTATCACACTTCCTGGTGTCAAACTATATTACAAAGCTACAGTCATCAAAATAATATAGTATTGGCATAAAAGCAATCACATAGACCAATGAAACAGAATCAAGAGCCCAGAAATAAACCCAAATATAGTCAAGTAATATTTGACAAGAGAGCCAAGAATACTCAATAGAGGAAAGATACTTTCCTCAATAAGTGGGGCTGGAAAAATTGTATATTCACATGTAGAAGAGTGAAACTGAACCCCTAACTTACACCAATCATAAAAATCAACTTGAAATGGATTAAATACTTACGTGTAAAACTCCTAGAAGAAAACATAGGGGAAAAGCTTCTTGATGTTGGCCTTGGCAATGATTTTTTTGTATATGGCACCAAAAGCACAAACAACAAAAGCAAAAACAAACAAATGGAACTACACCAAACTAAAAAGCTTCTGCACAGCCAAAGAAATGAGCAACAAAATGAAATGGCAACCTACAGAATGGAAGAAAATATTTTCAAACTGTATATCTGATAAGGAGTTAATATCATAAATATATTAGGTACTACAAATCAATAAAAAAAAACCAAAATAATGCAATTTAAAAATGGACAAAGGACCTGAAGAGACATTTTTCCAAAGAAGATATACAAATGGCCGGCAGGTACATGTCAGGTGCCCAATATCACTAATTATCAGAGAACTACAAAAGAAAAACACAAGGTGATCTTACTTCACACCTGTTAGGATAGTCGTTTTAAAAAAAGATACAAGATAACAAATGCTGGCAAGGACATAGAGAAAAGGGAACCCTAGTACACTGTTGGCAGGAATGTAATTGCTACAGCCGCTATCAAAAACAGTGTGGAGCTTCCTCAAAAAATTAAAAATAGAGGTACCATATGATTCAGCAATTCCACTTCTAGGTATAGATCTGAAGGAAATGAAATTACTATCTCAAAGAGACATCTGTACCCCCCATGTTCACTGTAGCATTATTAACAGTACCTAAGACATGGAAATAACTTAAGTGTTCATCAACACAGGAATGTATAAAAAATGATATAAATGTATACAATTCCTATATAACATTAAATATAATCAACATATATTAAATATGACTAATGTGTGATGTAACAAAATTTATCATATATGTAATATTTAACACAATTAACATATTGATTATAATTAATGTGATAAATTTTATTATGTGTAATATAAAAATATATAAAATTCAGCCATACAAAAAGTAAATCCTGCCACTTGTGACAACATGAATGAAACTTGAGGGCATTACGCTAAGTAAATAAGTCAGATAGAAAAAAGACAAAAATTGTAGGCTCTCACTTACATCTAGAATCTAAAAATAAAAGAATTCATAGAAACAGAGAGTAGACTGATGGTTGCCAGGGGCAAGGAAGTGGGAGAAATGGGTGAAAGCCGTCAAAGGGTACAAACTTAAAGTTATATGATGAATAAGTTCTGGATATCTAATATGCAGCATAATGACTATTGTTAACAATTCTGTACTGTATAATCGAAAGCTGACAAGAGAGTAGACCTTAAATGTTCTCACCATACATACCAAAAAAAAAAAAAGGTACTCTGTGAGGTGATGGGTGTGATAAATAATATTATTGTGTCACTTTGCAAAATATATGTATATAAAATCATCACATGGTATGTGTTAAACTTACACAATATGCCAATTATATCTAAATAAAGCTGGGAAAAAATGAAGTATACATAGGTAAAAATAAAAACATTGTCTTTAATTTTTACATACATGATATTTTACTATAAGTATCATCCAGCAACTTGCTTTTTTATTTTTTATTTTTATTATTTTTAAAAGATTTTATTTATTTATTTGACAGAGAGAGAGATCACAAGTAGGCAGAGAGGCAAGCAGATAGAGAGGAGGAAACCGACTCCCCACTGAGCAGAGAGCCCGATGTGGGGCTTGATCCCAGGACCCTGAGATTATGACCTGAGCCAAAGGCAGAGGCTTAACCCACTGAGCCAACCAGGTGCCCCAGAAACTTGCTTTTTTTACTCAGTCTTGTTTTGGGGACACTAGTCCCACCAATACAAAGAGATCTAATTTCATTCTGCTATTGTAGGATTCTACCACAATTTAAGGCATCTTCTAAAAACTGATGTTTTAGATTGCTTCAATTTTTGATTACACATAGTAATGCTGCAACAAACATCCTTGTACTGTTCTCATTATGTCCATATGCAAACTTCTCTAGGATCCTTAGAAGGATCTAAAGTCTAGCAGCTAGATCAGAAAATATAATCATTTAAAATTTTTCTGGATATTGCCAAACTTGCCTTCTGGAATTTTGCTCAAACCTTCTGAGATTCCCCATGTGTTCTCCCACAGCCCATTCTTCCTTATTTCCTCCCACGTTGTTTCTGCCTAATCTCAGTTGCCTTTCATAGTCCTAACAAATACTTAGTAGTTGTTCACAGATTTTTATTTATTTAATTTTTTTTTAGTTTCACTGAAAGTGTAACTTGTGGGAATTGTGTTGTGCTTGTTGCTTTTGTGTGATTTCTGGGAAGAGAAAAGGAAAGATACTGGTTTACATAGACACTGTTATACTGGAAATAGGGATTTGGATTAGAATTGCTTGAAGGTATAAAATGTTTGGGGAGAAATAATATCTATTCAAGCAGGCGTCTTCCCATTTATAAACATGGTATGCTTCTCTTTATCAAATCTTTGTTCACATGCTTAAGGAACACTTTACATTTTTCTCCATTATACTGTACACATGTTTTTGTTAAGTGACTTTCTTAGGTTGTTATTTGTTGCTTTAATGATGATATTTTCAAATATTTCTAATCAGATATGGCTCATATATAGGAAAGCTACTGATCTTTGCATGTCAATTCCATAATCACCTACCTTCAACTCAGGTTCTTAGTTTTGATAATTTGTAATTTCGTTTGATTTTCTAAATGCAAAAACTGTCTGCAAGTATAGTTTTGCTTATTTCTAATCATGATACCTGAATTTTTTCCCTCTTACTGCACTGAGTCAGCATTTCTCAACCAAAAAGCATCACTCAACCAGTGATATCACTGCCATATTGAGCAAACAATTATTTCTTATATGTAACTGCTGAATGCAGAACAGGATATTTAGTATCCATGCCGGCCTACTTCCCAAGCCCCATCCAATGTGCTAAATGCCAGGAAAACTTCCTAATCATTGCTATATTAAAAATACAGAGAAAGGACTTGTGGGGAGATGGCAGAACAGGAAGATCCTAGGCTCATCTCATTCTACTGATGCAACTAGATATATCCCTATCAGTGTAAATAACCAGGAAAAAAAAACAACAACAAACAACCAAAGACTGGCAGAACAGACTCCACACCTATATGTTAAAAAGAGGCCACAATGAGGAGGGTAAGAAAGGCAAAGACATGGTGGGAGCCAAACGGACCTGCAGGACTGTCCACAAAAGGAAAGAATCCAGTAAGAGCAAAGAGGAAAGAACCCTTGCCAGGCACCCCAGGCACAGGGGACAGGCACCAGAAAGAGGAATCCCCATAACATTTAGTTTTAAAAGGCAGAGGGGCCTGGCTTTGACATCTCTTAAAATCAGTAAGGCTTAGCACCTGGAACTTAATAAAAATAATCAGTGGGCTCAGCTCTGGGAGAGTGGAGGATGAGAGGAAACTGAGCTCCCTGGGGCACCTGGGTGGCTCAGTTGGTTGGGCAGCTGCCTTCAGCTCAGGTCATGATTCCGGGGTCCTGGGATCAAGCTCTGCATTGGGCTCCCTGCTTGGCAGGGAGCCTGCTTCTCTCTCTCCCTCTGCCTGCCACTCTGCTTACTTGTGCTTTCTATCTCTCTGTCAAATAAATAAAATCTGAAAGAAAGAAAGGAAGGAAGGAAGGAAGGAAGGAAGGAAAGAAAGAAAGAAAAGAAAGAAAAAAAAGAAAAGAAAAGAAAGAAAGAAACTGAGCTCCCGCCCTTAAAGAGCACAACAAATAGTCCCACTGAGATTCAACTTAGAAGCAGAAATTTGAAAAGCATCTGGGGTATACAGTAGGGGGATTTATTTACTATCTCAGAGTTTGTGCTGGAGGGGCAGGGATCTTTGGGAGACTCCTCTAGGAACAAAGAAGTTGGCAGGGGCCATTTCCTAACCCTACCCTCCAGTGTAGATATATGAACAACTGCCAGAACCAGCACACCAGGAATAATCTCCACCAACCTTTCTAATAGAATGCCCTGTCCCACAGTCTTCTGCAGATCTGCCCTCTCCAACCAAGCTGGCCTCGGTGGAGTTGTCCCAGGCAGCTGCAGGTCACCTCCCTGCATACTGACAGGCTTTGCTGACACTACTCACTCTGAACCCATGTCTCTGGTGGAACCATCTTTGGCAAAAGTCCATCCAAGGCTGGCAGTGTGCAAGCAGCCCAAAAAGGGGCCACCACCACTCCAAGCAATTCCTGCCCTAAGAAGAGGGGAAGATAACCACACACACCAGTCCAACCACACACAGCAGTGGGCTGGGGGCAGATTTGGGGACTGACTAGTGATCCCACCCACCAACAAAACCATCTCAAGGGACAATACAGGAAGAATACCTTGCTGTTCAGTGCTACTGAAACTCTGGAAAACTACTGGTCTGACTCAACTCAAGCTCAAGGCAACCCCAGACTAGCAAAATTACAACACAGGGACCAAACCCTGCCCAACAGGGAGAGAGCCTTTGCAGATGACTAGAGTGAAGGGAAACACAACTTAGTCACAGCAGTAGGGCACACACAACATGCACAGAAGACACCCCTGAAATTCCAGGGTCTGGTGAACAGGGGACATTGTAATGCAAGGCACTACAGGACCACCTCTTCATACATTGATGACTTTCAAGAGCATATGTAACTGACTTTCATAACATGTAAAAACAGACACAGAGAGTTAGACAAAATGAGGCAACAGAGAAATATGTCCCAAATGAAAGGACAGGACAAAATTACAAGAAAGAACAGGACAAAATCATAAGAAAGCTAAATGAAATGGAAATAAACAATATGCTTGAGAGGGAATTTAAAGTATTGGTCATAAACATACTCACCGGAATGGAGAAAAGAGTGACTTGGAGGACAAAGTAATGGAAATCAATCAAGCTGAACAGGAGAGAAAAAAATAGATTAAGGAAACTCAACCACACCATCAAGTGTAATAACACATGCATTATAAGGATTCAAGAAAAAGACAGAGAAAAGGGCGGGGGGAGAAAATTTTATTTTAAGAAATAATAGCTGAAAACTTCCGAAATCTGGAGAGGGAAACAGAAATCCAAATTCAGGAGGCACAAAGTGCCCCCAACAAAATCAACCCAAGGAGGTCCACACCAAGACACATGGTAATTAAAATGGCAAAAAGTAGTGGTAAAGAACTTTTAAATCAGCAAGAGAAAAAAAGTAGTTATATACAAGAAATACCCTGTAAGACAACTAGCCAATTTTTCAGCAGAAACACTGCAGGCCAGAAGAGAGCAGCATGATACATTCAAAGTGCTGGAAGAGAAAAACATGTAACCAAGACTACTCTATCCAACAAAGCTATCACTCAGAATAGAAGGAGAGAGAAAAAGTTTGCCAGAGAGACAGACGTTGGGGGAATTCATGACCACTAAACCAGCCTTACATGAAATATTAATAGGGACTCTGTGAGTGGAAAGGAAAGACCATAAGCAGGAGTAAGAAAAGTAGGAAGCACAAAGCCAGTAAAATTAAGTATATCTATAAAAATCAGTCAAGAGAATCACAAAATAAAAGGATGTAAAGTATAACACCATATACCTAAAACACAGCAGGGGAGGGGAATAAAAATTTAGTGCTTTTAAAATGGGTTCAAACTTGAGTGACCATCAACCTAATATAGACTGCTACATCCATAAGATGTTATATATAGACCTAAAGATAACCACAAATCAAAAACCAGTAATACAAATGCAAAATATAAAGAGAAGGGAACCAAAGTATATCAATAAAGAAAGCTAGCAAACTTTGAAAGAGGAGAACGAGAAAAGAAAGGAACATAAGAACTACAAAAACAACCAAAAAACAAGTAAGAAAATGGCAATAAGTACATACCTCTCAGTAATTACTTTGAATATAAGTGGATTAAACATTCCAATCAAAAGACATAGAGTGACAGAATGGATAAAAAGCAAGACCCATCAGGGCACCTGGGTGGCTCAGTTGGCTAAGCATCTGATGGGTTTTGGCTCAGGTTGTGATCTCAGGGTTGTGAGATCGAGCCCTGTGTGGGACTCCATGCTCAGCACGGAATCTACCTGGGATTCTTCTTCCCTTTACTCCTCCTCCTCTCCTTCTCCCCCAACTCACACTCTTTCGCTCAAATAAATAAATAAGTAAATAAAATCTTTTAAAAAAGCAAGACCCATCTATATACTGCCTACAAGAGACTCATTTCAGACCCAAAGACACATGCATGCAGATTGAAAGTGAAGAAATGCAAAAGCATTTATCACGTAAATGAAAGTGAAAAGAAAGCCAGGGTAGCAACTTATATAAGACAAAATAGACTTTAAAACAAAGACCGAAACAGAAGACAAAGGACAGTACATAATCATATAGGGAACCATAAAACAAGAAGATGGGAACACCCAAAAATATATAGCAGCTAATAAGAAACTTAAAGGAAGTAACTGATATTAATACAATAATAGTAGGGGACTTTAACACCCCTTACATCAATGGATAGGTCATCTAAACAGTAAATGAATAAGGAAACAGTGGCTATGAATGACACATTGGATCACATGGATCTAACAGATATATTTGGAACATTCCATCCTAAAACAGTGGAATACACATTCTTTTCAAGCGCATATGGAACATTCTCCAGAACAGATCACATATTAGGCCACAAAGCAAGTCTCAACAGGTTCACAAAGACTGAAGTCATACCATGCATTTTTTCTGACCACAATACTACGAAACTAGAAATCAACCACAGGAAAAAAAATCTGGAAAAACACATAAACATGGAGGCTAAATAACATGCTACTAAACAATGAATGGGTCAACCAAGAAATCAAAGAGGAAATTGAAAAATATATGGAGACAAATGAAAATGAAAACACAATGGCCTAAAATCTTTGGGATGCAGGAAAGCTGTTCTAAAGGCAAGTTTACAGCAATACAGGCCTACTTCAAGAAGCAAGAAAAACCTCAAATAAACAACCTCACCTTACACTTAAGGGAACTAGAAAAATAACAACAAGCAAAACCCAAAACTAGCAGAAGGAAGGAAATAATAAAGATTAGAGAAGAAGTAAAAAGAAAAAAAACAAAAACAAAAACAATAGAACAGATCAGTGAAACCATGAGCTGGTTCCTTGAAAAGATCAACAAAATTGATAAACCTTTAGCCAGACTCATCAAAAGAAAAAGAGAGGGCTCAAAAATACAAAATCAGAAATGAAAGATGAAAAATAACACCACAGAAATAAATACTAAGGGTTATGAGACTATTATGAAAAATTATATGTCAGCAAATTGGACAACCCAGAAGAAATAGAAACATATAACCTCCTCAAACTTGATCAGGAAGAAACAGAAAATGTGAACAGAGTGATCACCAGCATGGGAGAGTGAATCAGCAATCAAAAAACTTTGACAAACAAAAGTCTAGGACCAGACATCTTCAAAGTTGAATTCTACCAAACATTTAAAGAAGAGTTAATACCATTCTTCTCAAACTATTCTGAAAAATAGAAGAGGAAAGAAAGTTTCTGAATTCATTCTATGAGACCACCTGCACTCTAATACCAAAACCAGAAAAAGATACTACAAAAAAAAAAAAAGAGAGAGAGAGAGAGAGACAGACAGACAGAAAGACAGAGGGAACTACAGACCAATATTTCTGATGAACAGAAATCCAAAATCTTCAACCAAATATTAGCAAACCAAATCCAACAAATCATTTACCATGAACAGATGGGATTTTTTTCCTGGGATACAAGGGCTGTTCAACATGATATATCAACATGATATATTACATCAACAGCAGAAAGTATAAAAACCATATAAAATACCAAGGAATAAACTTAACCAAGGAGGTGAAAGACTTCTACTCTGAACACCATAAAACACTGATGAGAGAAAATGAAGATGATACAAACAAACGGAAAGATATTCCGTGCTCATATATTGGGGGAACAAATATTGTTAAAATGTCTATACTACACAAAGCAATCTACAGATTTAATGCACTCCCTATCAAAATACCAACAGCATTTTTCACAGTACTAGAACAAATAATCCTAACATTTATATGGAACCACAAAAGACTCCAAATAGAAAACCCAATCTTGGAAAACAACAACAACAACAACAACAAAACTGGAGGTGTCACAATCCCAAGATAAACTACAAAGCTGTAGTAGTCAGAGAGTATGGTACTGGCACAAAAACAGACACATAGATCAACAGAAGAAAACAGAAAGCCCAGAAATAAATCCACAATTTTATGGTCAACTAATTTTCCACAAAGGAGGCAAGATCATGCAATGGGAAAAAGTCTCTTCAACAAATGGGGTTGAGAAAACCAAACAGCTACATACAAAAGAATGAAACTGGACCACTTTCTTACACCACACACAAAAATACACTCGAAATGGATTAGGAACCTAAATATGAGACCTAAAACCATAAACATTCTAGAAGAGACCACAGGCAATAATTTCCCTGACATTGGTCATAGCAACATTTTTCTAGATATGTCTCCTGAGGCAAGGGAAACAAAAGCAAAAATAAACTACTGTGACTACATCAAAATAAAAAGCTTCTGCACAGCAAAGGAAACAATCAACAGAACTAAAAGACAACCTACTGAATGAAAGAAGATATTTGCAAATGACATATCTGATAAAGGGTTAGTATCCAAAATATATAAAGAACTTTCACAACCCAACATAAAAAAAATTTTCAACTACAAAATGGAAGACCTGAACAGTCGTTTCTCCAAAAAAGACACATAGATGGCCAACAGACACATGAAAAGATGTTCAGCATCACTCATCATCAGGAAAATGCAAATCAAAAACACAACCAGAGATTATCTCATACCTGTCAGAATGGCTAAAATAAATAAGAAACAACAAGTGTTGACAAGGATATGAAGAAAAAGGTACCTTGATGTTGGTGGAAGGCAAAATTTTTTAAAAAGATTTATATATTTATTTGAGAGAGAGAGAATGCATGAGTGAGCATGGGGAAGGTCAGGGGGAGGGTTAGAGGAAGGGAGAGAGAGTATCTCCAACAGACTCCCCACTGAGCATGACTCTGACACAGGGGTTGATCTCATGACCTCAGTTCATGACCTGAGCCAAAATTAAGAGTCTGACACTCAACCAACTGAGCCACCCAGGCACCCCAAAACATTTTTTTAAGATTTTATTTTTAAATAATCTCTTTACCCAACATACAGTTCAAACTCATGACCTTGAGATCAAGAATGGAATGCTCTTCCCACTGAGCCAGCCAGGAACCCCAGGAATGCAAACTGCTGCAAACATTGTGGAAGACAGTATGTAGGTTCCTCAAAAAATGAAAACTAGAATTACCATATGATCCAGTACTTCAACTACTGGATATTTAGCCAAAGAATACAAAAGCACTAATTTCAAAAGATATATGTACCCCTATGTTTATAGCAGCATTATTTATTTATTTAGATTTTATTTATTTATTTGACAGTGAGGGAGAGAGATCACAAGTAGGCAGAGAGGCAGGCAGAGAGAGAGGGGGAAGCGGGCTCCCTGCTGAGCACAGAGCCCGATGTGGGGCTCGATCCCAGGACCCTGAGATCATGACCCGAGCTGAAGGCCGAGGCTTAACCCACTGAGCCACCCAGGCCCCTAAGCATTATTTATAATAGGCAAATTATGGAAGCAACCCAAGTGTCCATGGACTGATGAATGTATAAATAAGAAGTGGTACATATAAACAATAGAATATTATTCAGCCATAAAAAGGAATGAAATCTTGTCATTTGCAACAACATGGGTAGAGCTAGAGAGCATAATGCTAAGTGAAATAAGTCAGTCAGAGAAAGACAAAACCATATGATTTCACTCATGTGGAATTTAAAAAACAAACCAACAGAAAAAAAAAAGAAAAACAAAAAATAGACTCTTAACAATAGAGAACTGGTTACTGGGAGGGAGGAGAGAGGGAAATAGGTGATGAGGATTAAAGAATACACTTATTGTGATGAGTGTTAGTAATGTATAGAACTGTTGAACCACCATATTGTACACCTGAAATTAATATAACACTATATGTTAATTATAATAAAATTAAAATTAAAAATATTTTTTTTCCAAAACATGTAGTGCAAAAGCAGGCAGGCAGTACATAAACAAATGAGTGTGGCTGTGTTCCAATAAAACCTCTTTAGAGTCATTGAAATCTTAATCTCATGTAATTTTCACATGCTACAAAATAGGATCTTTTTCATCTATTTTACAATGTAAAAACCATTCTTAGCATCCAAGCTATATAAAAAAAGGCAATAGGCCAGTTTGGCTTTTGGACCACAGTTTGCCAATCCTGACCTAAAATTTTAGTACTTGCTTCTTTTTTTAAAGAAATTATCATCTTTCTGGGGCACCTAGGTGGCTTAGCAGGTTAAGCGTGTGCCTTTGGCTCACTCAGGTCATGATCTCAGGGTCCTGGGATGGAGCCCTGCACTGGGCTCTCTGCTCAGTGGGGAGCCTGGTTGTCCCTCTCTCTCTTTCTCTCTGCCCCCCACCCCCCGCTTGTGCCTTCTCTCTCAGATGAAAAAATAAAAACTTTTAAAAAAAGATTTTATTTATTTGACAGACAGAAAGAGAGAGATAGCGAAAGAGGGAACACAAGCAGTGGAAGTAGGACAGGGAGAAGCAGGTTTCCCACTGAGCAGGGAGCCCAATGTGAGGCTCAATCCCAGGATCCTGAGATCATGACCTGAGCCAAAGGCTGATGCTTAATGGCTGAGCCACCCAGGCACCCCAAAATAAAAACTTTTTAAAAAAATTATTGTCTTTAGCGGTGCCTGGGTGACTCAGTTGTTTAAACATCTGCCATTGGCTCAGGTCATAACCCTGGGGTCTTGGGATCAAGCCTATGTTGGGCTTCCTGCTCATTCGGGAGTATGCTTCTCCCTCTGCCCCTCCCCCCACTTGTGTGGGCTCTCTCTTTCAGATAAACAAAATCTTTTTAAAAAACTATCATCTTGGGCGCCTGGGTGGCTCAGTGGGTTAAAGCCTCTGCTTTCGGCTCAGGTCATGATCCCAGGGTCCTGGGATCGAGGCCCGCATCGGGCTCTCTGCTCCGCAGGGAGCCTGCTTCCTCCTCTCTCTCTGCCTGCCTCTCTGCCTACTTGTGATCTCTCTCTGTTGAATAAATAAATAAAATCTTTAAAAAAAAAAAACTATCATCTTTAGAAACGCAACACCTAACAATTTTAATGACACGTTTTTCTCTTTTTTGCATGTCATGTTCTCAAACTCTGCTTCTTCCTTTTGAGATCATTTTTCTTCTTACAGAAGTATATCCTTTCATCTTCCATTATTCAGATTAATAGTCAACATTTATAGGATGTTTATTTACATGCTAGGCACTGGTCTAAGTACATTACATAAAGGAATTTACTTAATCTGTACAATATCCTATCCTATGAAAACTCTTTATTTTACCTTAACTCCTGAACAATAGTTTGGCTGGTAAAAGAATTCTAGATTTGTGATTATTTTCCCACAGTACTTTTTTTCTTTTAAGATTTTATTTATTTGTCAGAGAGAGAGAGAGAGAGAGGGAACAAGCAGGCAGAGGGAGAAGCAGGCTCCCTGCTGAACAGGGAGCTGGATGCTGGACTTGATCTCAGGACCCTGAGATCACGACCTGAGCTGAAGGCAGATGCTTAATGGACTGAGTCACTCAGGTGTCCCTATCCCACAGCACTTTAAAAATAATTCTGTAAGGGTAGTGATCCTCAGGGGCACATGCACCCGAATGTTTATAGCAGCAATGTCCACAATAGCCAAACTATGGAAAGAACCTAGATGTCCATCAACAGATGAATGGATAAAGAAGATGTGGTATATATATA